>JAVKOQ010000275.1:0-68735 GCA_031835245.1 Balamuthia mandrillaris
AAGAGGAAGAGGAAGAGGAAGAGGAGTTCTCTTTTTTCACCTTGTCTCCTAACGTGGAGGACCGTTTCAAAGACGACGAAGGAGCGCTTTCGTTGCTGCTGTTGGAATCATTTGCGGACGGATTAAAATCGGATTTGGGATCGGATTTGCCTGGAGGAAGAAGAGACAAGAAAGAAAGGGTCAGCGATTTTTTATGTTATTTTTTTTGTTTTTGATGAGAGAAAAAACAAAAACACGGAAACTGATAAGCGGAGAGCCAAACTTTTGCTTTTTGTTGTTTTCATCTCAACCTCTCTTCTTTCTTTCGCATCAAAAATTTAAGATATAATGATAATAATAATATATACAAAGATAAAAAAATAAAAACAACGAAAACGAAAACGAGAAGGAGAAGGAGAGAGCAAAAAAAAGCCTTTTAAAAAACAAAACAAAACAAACAAAAAAAAAAAAGGTGGTTCTCTCTTGATCTTGATCCTTTTCTCTATAGTTTTGCAACAAAAAAAAAAAAATGGACAAAAAAGACAAAACGAAAAAAAAAAACATCTCTTTAAAAAAAAAAAGAAGATGAGGAAGGAGAGAAACCAAAAGTACGTTTGAACAAGCTTTTGCCACTGTTCCTCATTCTGTTTTGTGTGTTTTTTTTTTTGTTTGTTTTTTTTTTTTGAAATAAAACGCAAGAGTTTTCTCAGAGGAAGTCGAATCCGAAGTCGAATCTGTATTAGTTAAAAGTTCTGCATCTAGAGGCCCCAAGCGTTGCTTTTATTTTTTTTCTTCTTTCTTCTTCCTCGTCGGACTTTTTGGTCGTTTGGAAACGTTGTTGTTATGGTTGGCTTTTATAGGGGGCTTTTTGTTTATTACTCTCGTTATATGACTTGCTTTTATATGAACTTCTCATTATTAAAAAAATACAAGTGAAGCAACTCTCTCTTTCTCTTTCTCTCCCCCTCTGTTCTTCTCCTCCTTCTTAGCTTCTCTCTGCTTCTCTCTCTCTCTCTCTCTCTCTCTCTCACTCACTCGCTTCTGCCTTCTTCTGATTGTGGTAGTTGCGGTGGCTGTGGTGCTGGTCTCAGCTGATGCTCTTGCCTGAGAGCGGAGACGTCCATGGAAAGGCAAGTGATCAGCGCGTCGCCGGCGCCGCCGTCCGCCGTTCTCAGGTTGGAGGAGGAGAAGGAGGAGGGCAGCAGGTGTTTCACGTTGGGGTTCCTCAGCAAATGCGCCATGGAGGAGCTCTGCGGCAGCACGCTTCTCTCCTTTCGCTCCCCTCCTCTGCTATCCTCCAGGTGAAACTGTTGCAGCTGTTGCAGCGGATGGAGCTGTTGCTGCGGTGGTTGCGGTTGAGGAACAAGAACACTCTTTCTGCGAGCGGCCTCGGAGGCGGCGGGAGGAGGCGAGGCAGAAGAGGAGGTGGATGCAGGAGGAGGAATGTTGAGGCTCTTCCCACGTTCTTTGCGGTCGGAGGAGCGGATCCGTTTGAGGTTGTTGTCGCTATTGATGTCCTTGTTGCTGGTATGGTTGGAGCGACGCGAGTCCTTCTCTGCTTCTTCCGCAGAGTGGTGACGAGGAGAGGAGTGGATGGCCCGGCTGCGCCGTTTCTCCCGGTCCCTGTCTCCTTTCTCCTTTTCCCTGTCCTTGTCCCTTCGATCTTTCCTCTCTTTGGAAGAGGAGGAGTGGTGACGGTGATGAGAGCGTGACGAAGAGGACGAGGAGGATGAAGAGGAAGAAGATGCGGATGAGGAGGTCGAATAGCTTCTCCTCCTGTCTTTGTCGTCGTGCCTTCTGTCTCGCTCCTCGCTCCTTTTCTTCTTATCCGAGGAACGGTCTTCCTTCCTCCTGTCATCCCGTTTATGCCTAGAGGAGGAAGAAGAAGGCGATGAGGTAGCCGCAAGCGAAGTAGTTCTCCCTCTTCGGCGACCAGGAGACAAAGCGCTAGAGTCACCAACAACGGCTCCATCTTCTCCAACCTGAAGACGTAACTTTTCGCCCTTTTTAGAGGTGGAAGAAGGAGAAGAAGCACTCTTGCTATCGTCGAAGTGGTTTGGGTTGAGGTCTTCGTTGAGTTGCTTCAAAGAGCCGTCCGTCTCTTTTCCACCCTCCTGGCCTTCCTGTTCTTGTTTGCCGGGTTCCTCTAAGGAGGTAACCTGTGCCTGTTCAAACCTGGCTTCTTCATCCGATTCAGAACCCGAGTGTGACTCGGAAGAAGCAGAAGACGAGTTGAAGTTATCTTCTCCTTGTTCCCCGACCTCGTCTTGCTTCCCCGCTTCGTAGCGGTATGCTCCTTCTTGCAGATTGGGTGGAGCGTATTCATTCTCCTCTGGCTCTGCCTCCTGACCTTCTGCGTCCTCCTCTGGCGGATGGGTACTGACCGTTTCCTGGTGTTCATAATTGTTGTGTTTGAGATATTCGCCTTGGACTTCTTCGTCTCCTTCACCTTCACCTTCACCTTCACCTCCATAAGCTCCGCAATACTCCTGAGATACAGTCTCTCCTTCCTCTCCATTTGGTGGCTCAGCCCAAGCGTCTTCAATCGGGTGCTCGTGGTGGAGGTTACCGAACTCACCCTCCTCCTGACCGTCCGCGCAGGATGTTGTGTCCTCCACGTGAATCGAGGGAACGTTTTGGGGCTTTCGGAGGGTGACCATGCTTTTCAGCATTTCCTTTTCCATAGGGGTATCGCTTCGAAGGATCTTTTTTGCCAGCTCCAGCCGTCGTAACTGAGCAGGCGTAAGTTTCCTGCACGTTTCCGGCGACGAAGGGGTCTTCGACCCTTCCGTCTCCTCCTTCCCTGGACCTGAGTCTGGTGCAACGGTCTTCTCCTCTTCCATGTCCCAGGTGGTCCACAACGACAGATAATATTTGTTTGAGCTGTTAGTTTTTGTTTTGTTTTTTATTTTATTGTTTGTCGAAGAGACACCTGTTTTTTACCATTTTTGAAAATTTTTCCTGTTTTGAGGAATACACGTCACCTTTTCATATCACGTCGTCCCGGATTTTCAGTGTCGACGAAAGAATTTGATGTCGACGTGCCTACTTTGTTTGTGAGAAGAGATCGCGAGAAAAGTTTGTCTTGCGCGTTCCCTATGGACCAGCGTGAGGGAGGAGGAGACAAAGTCCAGTATTCGGGAGGCTCCATAATTTTCCTTATCGAAAAGAGAGAAGAAAGCGGGAAGCAGAAAGAAAAACAAGAAAGAAAGGAGAAGTTTTCTTTTTTTTCTCACTTTGGGCCGTGTTGTTGGTGTTTTTTTTTTCTTTGCTTTTTCTCCTTTTTTCTTTCTGTGATTCAAGTAGTATAAGAAGTGGAAGAGGAAACCAGCAAGGAAAAAAAAAAAACATATTTTTTCAAACAACCATCAGATGAATTCGAATTCGCAACACGCCAAAAACAAACAGCAATCCACGCCACGAGTTTACGCTCGTCAGTTCTTGCTTCAATTTCGTTCGGTATGTGTTTTTTTTGTCTCACTAGAACTCTTTGTTCTTCTTTCATTCCTTTCTTGTCTTTTCTTCTCTTCTCTCTCTCTCTCTCTCTCTCTCTCGTTCACTATTTTCTCTTCTCTCGTTCTCTCTCTCTCAATGTTGTTGACTCTTTTGCAATGAAAGGTTTGCACCGACACGCCGAACGATCTTTATACCAAAGCTCTTTCTTGCCTCAAGCTTCCTTCGTCGTCTTCGGTTGCTTCAACTTCTCGTTCTTCTTCAGCAACTGGGCATTCTTCTTCTTCATTGAGCAAAGAGATGACGAACACGAGTGAGCACCTCAACGACAACAGTAGCAAACAAGCGGCTGTTTGGCGGCCGCAAGTGGTTGCCAAAGCCGCTGGACGCGCCCCACCCGTTCAAAGAAACACCGAAGAGGAACGACTTCGAGCCATACAAGGGTAACCCTCTCTCTTTTTTGCTCCTCTTGCTTTCTCGCCTCTGCTCTCTGCTCCCTGCTCTCTGCTCTCTGCTCTCTGCTCTCTGCTCTCTGCTCTCTGCTCTCTGCTCTCTGCTCTCTGCTCTCTGCTCTCTGCTCTCTGCTCTCTGCTCTCTGCTCTTTTCGTCTCGTTCACTCCTTTTACTAACATACATCCAAAATTACATCAGAGCTTTAAACAAGTTAACGAACGTAACATACGACAGACTGAGCGAAGACCTTTGCGAAATGGTGGACAGTCTGTTCTTGTTGAAGGGAACAGTCAACCTGCTCTTCGACAAGGCTCTCATCGAGCCAGCTTACTGTCCTCTCTATGCAAAGCTTTGCGGCAAGTTGGGACGACGCTGCCCAGAGTATTATCCTGGTGGCACCGCTTCTACTTTAGTATGTTGTTTTCTTTCCTTCTTTCCTTCTTTCTTCTTTTCATTTTCTCCTTTCTGTTCACCTTTTATTCCATTCTTGTTCTTGTTCTTGTTCTTCTTATTCTTCTCCTTAATTCTTTCTAACAATCAACAAACAAACACACACACAACAATAGTCCTTTCGGCGGATATTACTGAAAAAATGCCAAAAAGAGTTTGAAAAAGGATTCTTGCGACAGCCAGTGCCCTCTCTAATAGATCTCTGCGCCACTTTTATCGTCACCCGAAAATCCAACCTTGACTTTTTCCAACGTCAACATTGTCAACAATTTCATCTTCCCATCGAAGTGGAAGCACATCTCCAAAAGAAAGCGAAAGAGCAAGAAAACAAGGAGCTCTCTCGATTGAAGAGAAAGAAGAGAATGTATGGAAATCTAGTGTTCATAGGAGAGTTGTTCAACGCGCGACTTATCTCCCCAAAGATCATCATTTTCATGGCTGATACTCTCCTCTCCAAAATTCCTGCTTTAGACTTTTGCGACGAACAACATCAACCAAACGAAGAAGAAGAAAGCGAAGAAGAAATTGAAGAAGAAGACAACGGAGACAATGGAGAAGAAGAAGATAAAATGGAAGATTTGAAGAAGCCAACGAAAGAGAAGAAGGCACAAAAGAAGAAGAGAAAAGTGGGAGACGCATCATGGAACTTGAAAGAGGATGATAACTTGCAATGGACCAAGTTGGAGGGGTTTTGCAAGCTGATGTGGACAGTTGGTAAGCAATTGGAGGGCAGCAACGAAGCCGCTTTGGAGCATTACTTTCACCAGGCGGATGTTCTGTCGAAAGATAAGAGGCTTGCCTCTCGTCTTCGTTTTATGTTTCAGGACTTGCTTCAGCTTCGCAACGATGGGTGGAGGTGTAGATAACTGTATTATTTATTTTCTTTATTTATTTATTTATTTATTCCAAGCGAGCCACTTTTCTTTTACGTTTCTGCGTCGAATTGAGCTTGCAGCCTTCTGGCAAGTTCTGCATCCTCGTCTTCCATCTTTCTCCGTCTGACCTCACTTGCCGATGTTTTCTTTGTCAGTTTTTTCGCTGTTGTTTGCTTTCCTTTTCTCTGCTCTTCTTTCGCATTGTTTTCTTCTCTCTCTTCATCATCTTGTCCCACTGGATAAAAGCTGGCCCCAGTTTTGGCTCTGTGAAGAATGTCGCTTGCGCTAGTTTCGATGATGAAGAGCACCCCCTCGCTGTTCCATCCAAAACTGCTCTCGCCATATTCTAAGCGCATCTCCACCTTGGGATCGCCCTTTTATTCACATGTAGCTTTGTGAATTAGAAAGAAAACAAAAGAGAAGAAAGTAAAACAATAAGCATACCAAGTTTTTGAACTCTTTAAGCTTTTTGATAAGCGTTGCTTTGCTGATGTGAATCCTTCCTTCCGTTCCAAAAGCTACTTCCAAGTCAAAACCTATATTAAAATGCCGTCAGAGGAGAAAAAAGAGAAGAGAGAAACAGGAGGAATGGAAGACAGAGAGAGAAACGTACGGGTTGTGTTCTTGGGGAAGGATTTGGGAGTCATATAGGACGAGATGTTGAGGGGATAGAGCATAAGACGGAAGGTCCTCACGAGGCTGGGTCCAATGGCCTTCTTCAGAGTGTTCCAAAACTGTTTCTCTCCAAAGTACAATCGTATCTCTTTGATTTCCAAGTCTTCAAAGAAATAAAATAGTATTAGCTTAAAAGAAGAAGCGAAGAAGAAGAACAACAAGGACAAGAAGAAGCAGAAGATTACCAGCAGGTTTCGTGCCTTTAACGCGAACAACTATGCCATGTTCCTCAACAGCTCCAAGTATCATCGTCATAGACTCGATCCTAACAACAGGTTTTCTGGAAGTGAACTTGCTCTTGTCTCCCCAATTCCTATCCACAATCTTATATCCGGTTCTAAGCAGCTGAACAGAAAGTAGGAAAGCAGGAATCCACAGGGCGTAACTGGAGAAGAACAAGGGGATCAGAAGGGGCCAAAACATCCAACAAGGTACTACTGCCGTTAATAAGAGGTTTCCAACAGTGCCGCTCTTATAGCACCATCGCGTGAGTGTAGAAAGACAACGGTTGTTCATTCCTAAAACTCGTTTTAAGCTCTGTTGTTTTGTTTTAAAGGTTTTTTAATACTGTTAGAGAGGAAAGAAGATAGAAGGAAGAAAGTTGAAGAGGAAGGAAACCTGAAGAATAAAATTCAGAGCAGAAAGAAGGCTTTGAAGGAGGAACCGAGAGCAAGCAACAAACTTGCTCCAAATAAAGGTGAACGCTGTACGAAGCATTCGAGTGGTAACAACGAAAGCCATGAATGTCACTCTCTGTGCAGTTTGCAACTGCCTAAAGAGGAACCGACCGATAATGACATAAAGAGCGAAGCAATCTGGAAGGGTTACATAAATCCTTCCTTCCACTATAGAAGAGAAATCCACAGTTAGTTTTTAGGAGGAAAAGAGGAAGAGAAGCTACAAAAAGAAAGAGAGAGTAACATGACGTACAGTTGAGTTGGAGAGTCCATGTGAAATGAAGAGTGACAATTGGCACTAGCAAATGAAAGAACAACACCCAAAACAGATGAGCTTGCATCGTGGGAGAAGAAGCAGTATACGGTGAGAAAGGGAAGAACAAAAGCTGCTTCCAAGTTTCCAAAGCAAACGGAGAAGAGAAGTCTGGCAAGTGTCTCCAAAACAAGTAAGAAGAGTCAAAAGATGGGCTGAGCAGAGCGGCATCGAAGCATGTGAAAGCTATGAAAGGAGAAAGAAGGACTAAGGCAAGGCTGTAGGAAAGGAAGACAGGCAATGACAGTCCGTTGAGCAGGGTGACAATCCGTTTGAGCCACTTTTGGCGAAGAGTTGGCGGAGCAAGCACAGGCACAATTTGCATGGGATTGTTCCAAAGAGGGTAACCCAAACAACCCACAAAACGAAGCAATATAGCTACATCAAATGCAAGACATCGACCAAAAGAAGAAGTTTAGTTATTAACCAGATAAAAGGAAATAAAGCATAAAGCATACCTGGTGTGTTTGCTAGCAGCATGAGATCGTTGATTATCCACGATACAAGGGCAAAAGCGAGAACAACGCCTAACTCATGCATACACCAAAAGTTATCACGCCATTGAACTGAGTTGGAATCCATTAGTTTTGCATTGGAAGGACAATGAAAAAGAGAGAAAATGCCACAGGAGAGAAAGAGACAGAGAGAAAGAGAGGGAGAGAAAACGTACGTTGCGATAAAATTTGATTGTGAGTGAAGCAAGAAGAAAACCAAAAGGCATATGTAGATAGATATTGCGAGCGGAAGCTTATCCACCACAATGCAGGCATTCGAATGAGGTATCCAAGGATCTTCATAGGAAGGATGATGGTGTGCGGTAAGTTTTTGCATGACCTACAGAACTCTTGGTGAATGACGAAGCGATAACCATCTGCATAGTCTTTCTCTGGTCCTCCCGCTGCATTATTTAAACAACACCAACGGATACCAAACGTTAGAAATAACGACAAAAAAAAAAACGAAGAGAAGAGGAAAAAAGTCGCACCAACAACTTGAAGCGAGAACAAAGCTTTTGTCTTCCAATTCGTGTAACAGTGCTGGTAAAGTTCCTTCCATCCTTGTTCCATCATCTTGTTTCTTCGACGCTGTCTCTTTGAAACTGTCCATCTTGAGTCCGTCAAAAGCAATCTCTTCCAAAGAGCTCTATCCTCAGCCAAACGCTGAAACTGACCACAAACAAGAGAAACTTTCTGGGTCAGCTCTACCGCTGAAAAATAGGAAAATATCTCCAACAGTATTTCTTCAGGAATGTCGGCCAAAGAGACCGCTTCGCTTTCCTCTCCTTCGTTTTCAGTGGATGTCTGTTTCTTTCTTCTTCGTAGTCTTCTTTGTTGTTGTTGAATGTTGTTCCAAAGCTTCTTCGATTCCGTTCGGAAGGAGAAGCGTTTCTTGTCTTTGATGTAGATGCGAAGCATTCCGCGAGAGCGCGAAACAAAGGAGTAAACTTGAGTGACGGTAAGGAAGATGAAGAGCATTTGAAGCAGTTGAGCAATATCGACAAAGAGCAAAGCGAATTGAAAGAACGTTACTTCGTGCCATGCAGTTATATCTGACGTTATCAACAAACGAGATGACTTTTCGTTTTCGATATTTGTGTATTTAAGTTAGAAATAAAACACGAAAGAAGATGAAGAGAACAGAGGAAGAAGAAAAACAAAAACAGAAGAAAAAATGATGAAAGGAATCAGTACCTTTAGCTTGAAATAAAGAGTTGGAGCTCTCCAAAGAGTGATTGCTACTGCCATCGCTGATATTATTTAATGATAGAAAAAATGTTAAAGCGTAACAACACACAACACAAAACAGAACAACCAAACAAGCAATGAAATGAAACACGAAACGGAAGGAAGAAGAAAGAAATGTTGGAGGTACCAGCTAGGAACGCAGTCACATCAACCGCCAACATTATAAAATGGTAGTAAATTGCGAGGCGAGCTCGCCCTTCCGACCTCTCTGCTCGCATTTCTCGGATGGCGGATGGAGAGCGCCAAGCACATGGAAGCAGCACCAAAAACATAGGAACGAAGGGCAAATCATACAGCCACTCTTTGAAAATAAGCGCTATCGACTTTCGAACCTTTAGTGGTTGTTGTTGCTGTTGCTGTTGCGGGACCTGGCGTTGAAGTTGATATTTTTGATAAAGTTTTCTAAGGGTTGGAATGCGCCACAATGTAATGCTCATGATAACAACTGGAAAGAAGAAAAGAAAAATAAGGTCGTGAAAGAATGAGAGAGAGAGAGAGAGAGAGAGAGAGGAAACTAAACCCATGATAAAGCAACACACATCCTGAACTGCTAACACAAAGTTGCGACGTATCATTGCTCTTACTGCCGCGTCAGAAGTACACTGAAAAAGCACAAGCATAAGCCAACAAGAAGTAAATGAAGAAGGTGAAGAAGAAGGACAAAAAGAAGCAAATAAAGGTACCTTTTTGAATTGAGAGTACATGATTGGAATACGCCAAAATCCAAGAGTGCAAACGTAACAGAACAGTGGAACATAAGGAAGATCAGGAACACTCTCCTTCAATTGATGGAAGAGCACAGAGTGAGCTTCCAATTTCTCCTGACCTGCTCTTCTTCTCCAAAGTTGTCGCAACAGAACAGGGATTCGCCATGGGCCAATTACGCAAAGGACAACCACTAACAAGCAAAAACATAAACAGAGGAAAATAAAAATGAATACTAAACAGAAGAAGAAGAAGAAGAAGAAGAAGAAGAAAAAGAAGAAAAATAAGAAGGAGAAAAGAACAAGAGGGAGAAGGAGGAAACAAACCTAAGAGAAGAGCAGCAATATCCTTCAAGATAAGGGTTGAGGTGGCCCAAAGTAAGGCTCGTTTAGCAGAATCAGAGTCGCTCACCAGTCGCCATTTCGTATAGAGACCTCTCCAACGCCATACCGCCACAAGAGAGAGCAAGAAGAGAGGCAGATAGGGTATATCTTGAATTGTCTCAGCCAATTGATGCCGCACCAACTTTCTTCTTTGTTCTGCACATGAGATGTTTGCCTTCTGTTTTACGCGATGATAACGGTGAAAACGAGGCAAAGAGAAGGTGAAAGAGTAGCTGCTACAATAGAGTGATAACAAACCTGAACAATGAACCTACGAACGAGGAAAGGCAAACGCCAGAGCAAAAGAACGGCCAAGAGCACATAACACCAATCCACCACCAACTCTAGAAACTCTTTGGCGATGACTTCATGCAATGCTAACGAAAGTATTGCTTCCAATCTGCTTTCTTTATCCATCTTCTTCTCCTTTATCTTGTCGTCTTCATCTTTATCATCCACTTCGTCTATTGTTGCTTCTGCTTCTCTACGTTGCTTAGTTTGTCGCGATTTTTCTTTACGAAAGGTTCTGACGAGAAGAGCACAAGTGGAAGGTCCTCTCCATGAACACAATAGCAAAACGAAGCACACGAAAGCAGGCACATCCAAGAATAACAACGCGAATTGCTTGATCAACGCTCTTCTTCGTCTCCAATAACCTTTTGGTGTCATATAGGATCATACTTAGGAGAATGAACAAGAAGAACAAGAAGAAGAAGAACAAGAACAAGAACAAGAAGGACAAACCATCCATAACGCGCAGCAGTCGATGGAGGAACAATCCTCTCCAAGGACACAAGGTTACTCCCACCGCGAAAACGAGAAGAGGTAGATCCAACAGAAGGAGAATGAATTGCCAAAAGATGGCTCTGTGAATGGCTGAACCTTCGTAAAAAGATGTTATAGCGCTGTTTTCTGGTTCTTCTTTCTGCTGTGAGCCCCTATTGGACTTCTTTCTCGCTTGTTTTAATGTTGTTTGTTGCTTTTCCAACTTTTTCTTGTCGGTTTCATTAGAAGAGGAAGACGAAGAAGAAGTGGTTTTGATTTGATGAATGCTGCGAAGTAACTTGAGCGCTTTCCAAAGTGTCAGAAAGACGACAAAGCCCAGAATAAAAGCTGGAATGTCCAATAGGGCCAAACGAGCTTGCACGGTGGCCACCTTTCGCTTGTCTCGATTACTTTTGCATTGAGAGAATTGAGAATAGAGGGTTGGTATCCTCCAGAAGAACAATGCAGCGAAGAGGGTGCAAAGAATGAAGGGAATGTCAATGAGCAAGGCCAGCAAGTGGCGGAAGATGAGGCTATGCTTCTCCCATCCTTGTTTTTCCTGTGAACGAAAAGTTAAGGACCAATAAATATCACAAAATAAAGAAAGAGAGCAGAGAGGAAAGAAGCGATGCCTTGAGTTTACGCAAAAGACTTGGCGCGTGCCAAGCGGTCACAATGACAACGAATGCAGCAATACCAGCCGGTATGTCCAACAAAAGATATCCCGTTTGGCGCAACACTTCTTGTCGTTTTAGGCTCAACGTTTCCGCCTATATTTTTGGACAAGAAAGTGAACACATGTATAATGTATAGAAAGAGATGAAGAGAAAATAAACCTTAGAAAGAGCTGAAAGCACGGACTTTGCACGCCAAACAGTTGCGAGCAAAAGAGTGAGACAAATGAAGTAGGGCACGTCAAGGAGGCTTGTAACGAAATGCTTGAGCACTGCAACGTCCCAACTAAGAAGCTCCAGTTTTTTCTCCTGTAAAATGAGGCGCGCGAAATAGAATGGTTAAGAAGGAAGCGTCCTACAAGAAAGAAAGAAGAAGACAGAAGAAAAAGAAAGACAGCAGAAAAGCAAAGCAGCAAAGAAGCATGTAGAAGAAAGAAGATGAAGAATGGAGTAAAGAAGCAGCAAAAAAAGAGAAGGAAGCAACCTCAGCTTCCTTCTTCAAGTAAGGCCAATGCCAAGTCAGCCTTACGCAACCCAAGCAAGGGGCAGTGATCACGTCCACGACCACGCAAGCGGCACATTCCAACACCACCAATCCCATTGCCTTCTTTTTCGCCATGTGCAACTTTCTTCGTTCGTTCTCCTCCGTTATCGTAGAAAAGAGCTCGCGATAGCGTTGCTCGATCTCTTTGATGCGACGACGCATCGTTGGTAACTTCCAAAACGTTACGGTCACCAGAAGAGCGCAGAGCACAAAAGGCAAATCCACCAAAAGTTTCACAAAGACTTGAATGACGCTCATGTGAAACTTCAGCCCTTTCCAATCGTTCAATCTTTGAAGAGAGGAACGAAGAGAACGAACGCGAAGAACGGTAATAAACGTGAAGAGAAGGCAGAGAAGGATAAAGGGGTCGAGAAGAACGCATAAGAACTGTTCGTAGGTCGTGTGTCTCTTTTGCTTTAAACCTTGTGTCTTGTTCAACTTGTTTCCTAAGATATAGAGTCGATGAGGAAACAAAGTCACGAAAGCGATGCAGAGAAGCGCGAGACTGTCTTCTTTCAACAATCTGCCGATATGATAAAAGATAACACCATAATGTTGAAGCGCTTCTGTCGAAGAAGAAGAAGAAGAAGAAGAAGAAGAAGAAGAAGAAGAAGAAAGAGAAGACAAGTCATCTTGAAGGACCGTCCATCTCCAACGAGTCAACCAAAGAATAGAGTAGCAAGTCCAACTGGGAATGTCGCAAAGCATCAACAAGAAGCTCTCTATCACCACTTTTCGTTTCTTGGAAAGAGTCAGTGCTTCGTCTTCTTCATTTTGTTGCTTATCTTTTCGCGAAGCTGAAGAAAGTAGTCTCCAAAGAAACGGCGCCCGATAGATACTGAGAGTGACTAGCACAATGCAAATAAAGTACGGCAAGTCTTTCATCCAACGCCGGAAGAAAGTGTTCAATATAAGCGTGTTGCGACGATAGGGAGAAAGCGAAGAAGAAGGAGGAGAAAGAGCAGACTTCAAAGTGGGATAATGCCAACGGGTGATGAAGATGAGAGAAAGAGCGATCGAAGCTGGGACGTCCAACAGCAAACAATAGAACGTGGCTAAAACGCATCTCACTTTGCGTTTCAGGATGTCTTCCTCGAGCGAAAGATCCGAATAACGATAAAAAGAAGTGGATGGGGGAGCAGTAAGCGAAGGGGAAGAAGGAGACGGATATCTCTCTTGTATCACGCGATGCTCCGCAATGCATAAAGCTTTCCAAAGAGCAGACAATCGCCAGAACGTTATCGTGGTGATGAATACCATGGATAGAATTGGGAGATGAAGAACGAGTTGGAAGGAACGAGAAAGAATTGAAAAGTGTACTTCGAGTCCGATTTGGTGACGTTTTTGAAGCGCATCTTCAACGTGAGCGTTTCTTTTTCCACAAGTTTTGAGTTGAGTGTAAAGACAAGCAAAGTTCCACCGAAGCAAGAAGAGAAGAACGAAAAGAAGAAGACAAGGAAGGTCAAGCAGGACGCAAAAGAACTGTTCAGAGCAGAGCCAACGACGATTCGCCAGATTCGAAGTTGCGTTTTGTCTCTTCCAGTCTCGAACGAGAGTTGGGAGGCGATAAGCGGAGAGCATAATGACGCATGTGAAGAGGATGAAAGGCAAGTCGATAAGAAGGTTGAAGAAGTAATAGAAGGCAATGCGATGAGGATTTGTTCCTGCGAAAGAAGGAAGAGTCTTTGTTTTGTTGGCCGTTAGGTAAGCAGAGACAAAATAGAATAGAGAGATGTTACCTTTAATTCACGTTTGAATGGGAGGAAATGCCACAACGTGAGAACAATGCTTACAGCACAAATGGAAGCAGGTATATCCAACAACGCACAAAGAAACTGCCCCCAACAAAGCGCTCGTTGCTTCTTTATCATTTCGTCCCTCTGTTCCTCCTTCGACTTTGCTTCTTTCCCCACTTTTGTCTTCTGTTTCTTCTTGTTGTTGTCGGTCGTTTGTCCTTTCTCTGAGATTTGAAGAAACGCTCTCCATAAAAGAATGCCTCTTCCCCATGGCGTTGCCGTTACTATCAACGCCATACATGCAAAAGGAACGTCAACCAACCAACCACAAAACTGATAAAAACAAATCATTCTGCGTTCGTTTGTTTTTGCCTTTTTTGTTGTTGTTCAAGTGTTAGCGCAAAGAGAGAGAGAGAGAGAGAGAGAGAGAGAGAGAGAGGAGACATACATTCCACCAAAGAGGAATGAAGACGGGACATCGCCAAACAGTAATGAGCATTGGTACAGCGCATACGAAGAACGGAAGGTCCAAGAGAGCGTTTAATGCGGATGCTACCACTGCTAGTCGCTGTTGAATCTCATCACCTTCCTTTGAATGGAAATACGAGAACAAGAATAAGAAAATAAGGAAGAAGGCATAAAAAGGAAGAAGCAAGCTGCAAGCAGCACAAAGCAAGAAGCAAGAAGCAAGAAGAAGTAGAAGAAGAACTAACGTAAAGTTTCAACAACCGCTTCATGTCGTTGAAGCGCCAAACAGTAAGCAACACTATTAACAGGAAAGGGAGACAGAGATAGTCCAACAGCGTGTAGAGCAGCTGTCGGTAACAGTAACCGATAAAAGCTGGTTTCTCTCCATTCTTTCTCACCCATGATATTAAGTGTGGAATCCTTGCATGTTTTGAAGCGATAAGATAAGCACAAAGAACGAAACGCGAAAGGAGCAATAACGAATGCAGAAAGAAAGAAGACCTGATGAGACCAAGAATGACGAGGAGGCATGCAAGGAAGGCACCCATGTCCTTTTGTGCCTCCCATGTGTTCTTCATGTACAACCCTCTATACGTTACGGTGATCGTTAGATGAAAACCAAACAACAAGAGAAGAGGCGAGCGAGAGGAACAAGAGAGAGAGAGAGAGAGAGAGAGAGAGACAGAGAGAGACAGAGAGAGAGAGAGAGAGAAAGAGCAGAGAGCAGCAAAGCAGAAGCAGAGAACGAAGAGGGAGAGGAAAACGAACAATTGAACGTCACCAAGCCTTCCTCCTTGGTGCAGATGAAGTCCTTTCCACACACATCCCAATAACACTTTGTTGTGGTCAACCAATCAGTCAACAGCAGAAAATAGGAATGATGAGAAAGAACAACGATGAGTGAGAAAGAAGAAAGAAGACAGATGGGTGAAAGGAGAAGACGAAGAAGCAGGAGAGAAGAAGAAGAAGAAGAAGAAGAAGAAGAAGAAGAAGAAGAACAAGAACAAGAAGAAGAAGAAGAAGAAGAACAAGAACAAGAACAAGAACAAGAACAAGAAGAAGAACAAGAAGAAGAACAAGAAGAAGAACAAGAAGAAGAAGAAGAAGAAGAAGAAGAACAACAACAAGAACAAGAAGAAGAAGAAGAAGAAGAAGAAGAAGAACAAGAACAAGAACAAGAAGAAGAACAAGAAGAAGAAGAAGAAGAAGAACAAGAACAAGAACAAGAAGAAGAAGAAGAAGAAGAAGAAGAAGAAGCAGAAGCAGAAGAAGAAGAACAAGAACAAGAAGAACAACAAGAACAACAAGAACAACAAGAACAAGAAGAAGAACAACAACAACAACAACAACAAGAAGAAGAACAAGAACAAGAACAACAACAAGAAGAAAGCAGAAAAGAAACGACAAGAACAAAGGAGAGCAATAAGAAAGAAAGCATTACCAATGGCCAAAGAAGCACAGGACAAGGCAGCGATGAGAAGTCCCTCCTCATGCACCCACCCCCACAACAAGTAACAAAGGGCGAGTACGTAGCCGACGCAGCACGGCGGGAAGAGGGTGGCCAACAGCCATCGCGGCAGCCACAACAACAGATGAACGCGACGAGAGCGAACCAGTCCTCTCGAGTTCACTATTCTCTATAGTTTTTTTATAAAAAGAATAAATATTTTTATTATAAATAGAAAATAAAATATAAAAATATAAAAAATATAAAAATAAAAATAAATATAAATAAAAAATAAAAGAAAAAAAAACGTACAGAGCTGATCAACAAGTAGAGCTGAAGCGGAAGGGCCACCAACAGGCAGTTATAGTAAGCGATCAAGAAGGAGGCCAGGTAGGGCACCTTCAACAACGTCAGGATGAACGGCTGTTGCTGCCGCTGATGGGTCGCCGCCATCTTTGTTTTTTTTTTTTTTCTTCCCTCCCCTCGCTGGATGCTTGCGTGAGCACTTTGAAAGAAGCAAGAAGAAGAAAAAGAAAGTCGCTTGAGAAAAGATCGTGTATGTACAGCGGAAAAGATCTTTTTTTTTTTTTTTTGTAACTATAATATATTATTATTTCAAAGTCAACGAACGAAAGAAGAAGAAGCACAACCCAAAGAAGAAGAAGTTGAGTTCTGTTCTTCTGTGAAACATGTTTTTTCTTTCTTCTTTTATTTCTCGAGAGTAACCTGGTTAACCAGCACCTTTGGGGCTTGCCACGTGTGCACCTTTTGTTTTTTCTTTATCGTTTTTGTTTTGTTTTTTTTTTTTTTGCTTCTTGTTTTTTTTTTTCTTTATTTTTTTTCTGTTGTTTTGTTTTTTTAAGTATTTATCAGTATTATAATACATACTTATTCTTTTTTATTTATCTGTTATTTTTTTTATTTTTCTTCTTTTTCTTTTTCTTTTTTCTTTTTTCTTTTTTCTTTTTTCTTTTTCTTTTTTCTTTTTTATTTTTTATTTATTTTATATTTTTATTTTATATTTTTATTTTATATTTTTTCTCTTTTTTTTTCTTTTTCTTTTTCTATATTCTTTTTATATAACTTATCTCGTTCTTTTTTTTTTTTTTTTTCCTATTAGTCCTTGTTTTTTTTTCTTATTATTTAACTTCTGCAAAATTTCTCTTTTTTCGTTTACCAAGTGGCATCCTCGTAGGCCTCCCACTCCTCATCGCTATCACACAGCGGGTCGTCTCCATCGTCACCGTAGTCGCCCTCGTCCTCGTCGTCCTCCTCGCCCATGTACCCTCGGCGTTCTCCCATCGCTTTGCGGAGGGTCTCCGCCAGGGAGGCTATGAGACAGCTGCTGCGTCTCTTTCTTAGTTTTTGTTGCTTTTTTTTTTGGAAAATAACAATGGTCAGTTGCTATATCGGAGAGAGGGAGAGAGAGAGAGAGAGAGAGAAAGAGAAACGACGAAAGAGAAAAATGAAAACAGAAAGAGAGGAAAGAAAGAGAGAAACGGCAAGAAACGACAAAAACCTAGAAAGAAATAACAAAGCTAGGAAAGAAGAAGGACAGAGGAAAGAGAATGACAACCTTGAGCATTGTGTCAAGGTCAATCTTGTTCAGGTCTTTGCCTTCGCGGATCTGTTGCAACAGTGATTTGCCACCGCTACCATCTCCTTTGGAACCTCGTCAGAAAAGCACAATAACAAGAGAGAACAAGAGGACGAGGGGAGAGAACCTGGAGCGGAGTCAGTGGTCACCATTACGAATGGCATGGCAGAAGGCGGAGGTGGTGCCGGTGCCATCGGCGGTGGAGGCATAGGAGCAACGTTCATAGGAGCACCGACACCTACACCGAGACCAGAAGGACGACGTTCTGTGTGAGACCGACTCCGCAGGACCGGAGAGTGCAATCGATCCACGTTGGGGGAGAGGAGAATGGCACCGGAAGGAGGAAGAGCAGAATTGTGTTGAGGAGAGCCGTCGGAGAGGTTTTGGCATTGCCAAATGATGGTTTTGAGACCCAAGACGGAGTCGTTGAGAGCTTGGTTGGTACTGTTTAATAATAATAAGCAGAACAGAAGTTAGAAGAAAGAAGAGGGACGTGAAAGAAACAAGAAAAACCTGGTTTGGTCAAGTAATCTGGTGGTAAGTTTCATTGCCTTCTCCAATTCTACATTAATGGCCTGCATTGCTGCTTCTTGTCCTCTCTTTTGTTTATTTTATCCAAGGAGCAAACAATAAGAGTTTTGCTAATATGTGCATGCATTGATGGAAGAGAAGAGGAATATAAATAACCTTTTCTTTGGCGTATTCGATGAGCTCGTATTCAGCTTTTGTCCTTCCGGCCTCAGCAGTGGCGATAGCTTTCTCCAGCGTCGTCATCATGGTGAGCACGCTGTCAAGATGATTTGTGACTTTACGATTGGTCATTCTTCTTGATCCTCTTGTTTCTCTGTAAAAGTGAAGCTCGTTAGATTTGGAAAAAAATCACAGACAAAGAGAGACTAAAAGAACAAAGAAACACAAACTTTTGCGGACGTGGATTGGTTTCTGGGGCACGACGTTGCTGCTGGCGTAGTTCAGATGTAGCTTTTAGCTGACCAAGTTGTTGTTGCTTTGCGCGGAGAACTCTACTTCTTGCTTCCTGCAAAATTGTTTGGCTTAACAACAAAAGTTGAAGAGAGGAAGAGGAGAGAGTGAATAAGTAAAAGAGAAGAGAAGAGGAAAGCGTACAACTCTGCGTTGCTTCATGGTTTCTAATTCTTCTCTGGTTTTAGCATGTGCTGCTTCACTCTCTGCCAACTTTCTTCTCAGGTCTTCCACTTCTTCTGACGATGAAGAAGAACACGAACTGGCAGTGGGCATTGGATTGGCAACAGGTTCAGCAGACGATGAAGAGGGAGAAAAGGTTCGGGGTGGGACCACTGGAGGCGGACCTTTCCTGTCTGTGCTTATTGTATTATTGATGCTGTTGCGTGAACTCATCAAAGAGGAATAAGAAGAAGAAGCAGAAGGAGCAACCGTTCTCAACGAACCGTTGGGAGAAATCGTTGCTGTAGTTGTTGCAGCTGCATTTGAAGCGGCATCTTTGGTTGCAGGAACAGATGAAGTTGAAGCAGAGGCATTTGGTTGTTGGAAGAAAGAAGTATCATTCACTTTCGGTCGGTCTCTTGTAGCAGCAGCGTTGTTGCTGTGAAGACGAGCTGGAAAACTGGAAAATGTATGTGATCTTTGTGGTTGAGGATACGGTCCGCCGCTTGCCGATGTTACAGAAGGAAGAGGAGCAGTGTGACTTGCTAAAGAAGGAGAAGAAGAAGCAGGGGCAGGAAGATTGTTGCTGCTGCTGAGAAGACTTCTGGTGTCTTCTCTCATCTTTCGCATTTCGTTCATTTTGGCGACCCAGTCGGTCATTTTGCTGTCTTTTGCAGTTGTGGCTGAAGCGTCGGTGGTAGTCGCTCCTCTAGTTCTTGGCCCGATCCCACTTCCAAAACCTCGATTGGCGCTGCTATATGTGTTCATTTTTTTAAAGTTATTTCCTTGTAGTTGGCGGCTTTCTCTTTTTTGCTCGTTCTCTTTGAAGTTGATCTGCGTCCGTTGAAGGAACCTCTTCTATCTGTTTCCTCCTCCGGAAAGAACCAGTACGAAACGACGGTTATAGCTGCTCTGGTGTCCTTAACGGTCAGATTCTTTGCCTATTATAGGCGATCGATGAGCAAGAAACGGCGTTTCCTGACAAGAACTTTCAAAAGAGAGAGAGAGAGAGAGAGAGAGAGAGAGAGAGAGAGAGAGAGAGAGAGAGAGAGAGACGAGAAAGGACTTACGTTGGCTCCGTGGAAAGAATGGACGGTCGTCGTCTTCCTTCTCGAGACGGCGGAATTGGAGGTTCGCTCCGTTGTGCAGATTGCTCTTTCATCGTTGTCGTTGCGTTGTGGTATGCGTCAAAGAACAAGTCAGAAAGAAGAAAAGGAACGGTGGCAGAAGAAGAACAGGGTGAAGCTGGTTGTTTGTTGTTTGCTTGATGGCGTATCATCAGGTCGTTCATTGCTGCTGTCATTAGGTCAAATGTTTGTTGCATTCGTTGAAGAAAGCGTTTTTCCGTGATGCGATACTTGAGTGCCGTTACGTAGTTGCCTCCAACAGAAGACTGAGACGAAGCAACCAACATGAGATCTTCATCAAGAGAAGTAGGAAAGGCAGCAAGTTGGTCGCAACATAATCCAGCAAGACATGCAAATACATTTCTCTCGGTACATAGGTCCGTTGTGTCATCCTCCAGCCAACAAGCTTCCCATCTTTCTTCTGCGTTTTCTGTCTTACAAAAGTCATCAACCATAACAAACAACAAACGAAGCGTTCGGACAAGTTCCACCGGTAGTTCATCAGCCATCAGCTCGTATTCTTCTTTCTTCCAGATTTCTTTTACTTTCAAGAATCGTCTTATCTTTGCTTTCTTCTCTTCGTTCTCTTTGGAGGAAGAGACAAAAGCAAATGAAGGGGATCGTGCGGCAAGAAATGAGCGAGGAGAGAAGCGCAAGCGAGTTATCTGCAGTGCGTTATCCTCGAAAAAGAGGCCATAGCCAACTAACATCTCGTAGTTGCTCTCCAAATTGTACGTGATGAACACTTGTTCACCTGTTGTGTAGTTCCGCTTGATGAAGATATTGTATTCTTCGCTTTGATTGTCGTAGAAGAAGGAAGAGACGTTGCTGTTGGTGAGACTGTGATTGAACATATCTCCCATTGGCAACATGGATGGAACTAGAACAATGGAGGGTGATGACGAGGAAGAAGAAGCAGAAGAGCTGGCTATGCTAGAAGAAGCAGAAGAGTGATGCCAAAAAGCTCTGGAATGGATGTGAGCCATTGCCCAGTAGAATTGAGACTCGGCGTTGTCCGTACTGTGGTTGGAAGAAGAGCAGTGGATGAGGTGTTCTCCTGGAAAGAGATCTGGATGTCTCTGTACGTTTAAGTATTGTTGAAGTATTGTCAGAACGAACGTACAGAGCAGAGAGAGAGAGAGAGAGAGAGAGAGAGAGAGAGAGAGAGTTAACGGAAAAGATAGGAGAATGCAGAAGAAGAACAGAGAGGGAAATAAACTAACCAATAAAATGGGTAAGATGAGGTTATGATAATAGTGGTACCACTTCTGTCTGAGCTCACAAACGTACGAGAACACGGCTGATCCTCGCAACTCGCGCAGCTCCTCTTCACTCCAATAAAATGGCACGTTCGGACGAACTGGCAGAATGTCTGTTCGTTTTTTTTTTTTTTTTTTTTTTTTTTTAGTTGAGACCAAAAGATACTAAAGAAACAAGGCAAAGAGAGAGAGAGAGAGAGAGAGAGAGAGAGAAAGAAAGAAAGAAAGAAAGAAAGAAAGAAAGAAAGAAAGAAAGAAAGAAAGAAAGAAAGAAAGAAAGAAAGAAAGAAAGAAAGAAGACAAGAAAGAAAGAAAGAAACCAAGAAACGACAAGAAAGAAAGAAAGAAAGAAAGAAAGAAAGAAAGAAAGAAAGAAAGAAAGAAAGAAAGAAAGAAAGAAAGAAAGAAAGAAAGAAAGAAAGAAAGAAAGAAAGAAAGAAAGAAAGAAACGACAAGAACGACAAGAAAGAAACGACAAGAAAGAAAGAAAGAAAGAGAAAGAAAGAAACGACAAGAAACGACAGAAAGAAAGAAAGAAAGAAAGAAAGAAAGAAAGAAAGAAAGAAAAAGAAAGAAAGAAAGAAAGAAAGAAAGAAAGAAACGACAAGAAACGACAAGAAACGACAAGAAAGAAAGAAAGAAACGACAAGAAAGAAAGAAAGAAAGAAAGAAAGAAAGAAAGAAAGAAAGAAACGACAAGAAACGACAAGAAAGAAAGAAAGAAAGAAAGAAACGACAAGAAAGAAAGAAAGAAACGACAAAGAAAGAAAGAAAGAAAGAAAGAAAGAAAGAAAAGACAAGAAAGAAAGAAACGACAAGAAAGAAAGAAACGACAAGAAAGAAACGACAAGAAATCAAACCTAAATACGGTCTCCAAAAGGCGGTTTTCGGATGTTTGAGTTGGTAGAGAATAAAGAGAGCCAGGCAGAGGCGAGGATCCACGGCATCCAGGGCATCGCCTTCCTTCTGGACGACGGGCCCAAGGAGAGGCGAGCGTAACGCCGTCTCTTTGTTGAGAAGAAACCGTTTCGGAACTCGCATCACTAACTCTCCACGCTAAAGAAGAAAAAGGAAGAAGAGGAGAAGAAGAGGAGGAGGAGAAGAAGTAGACAGCAGAGGAGAAGAAGAGGAACAAGGAAGCAGAAAAGGGTAGTTCAGCGCGAAGAAGAGGAGAGAAATAAAAAAGTGAGGTACCCTAAGATCACGAACAGCACGAAGGCCGTTGCCTCCTTCAGTCTCTGGAAAGCGGTGCAACTCCACCAAGGGAAAAGCTGGGAAGCCTTCCTCATGTAACCATCGCAAGAACGCTGCTGCTTCTTTCTTCATCTTTCACGGGCCTTATCTTTGTTCATGACGTCGCGAGACAGCTGCTGTCGTCATTATAACAGCCTTTGTAATGTCGTCCCGATACGATTGGATGTCGGCATTATATCTTTCTAAAGAAAAAACAAAGTGTCGCTTCGTCGACTTGTTACGCTTGTGGCTAAGTTTTTTTCATCCCTTTTCTCAAAGTGAACGCTCACCTCAACATTCAAAGAAAGACACATTCTAACGACATGGAAAACAGCGGCCAAATACGCGAACAATGAGAGCCTCTCGATGGAGAACGCCAGCAGCGCCAGAAGAAGTCACAAAGAAAGAGAAGAAAGAAAAAAAAACAAAAAGAGGAATAAGAAGCAAGACAAAATACGTGCTCTACTCGATGCGTTAAACTGGAGAGGTGTTTCGTTTAGGAGGGGCAATGATAGGGTGAGGCGCAGTAATGCCTAACAGCTGGCACAACTCCTTTCTCTTCTCGTGGACGACGGAAAGATCTGAAGTCAACCAATGTTCTGGTTCCACTAGTAGATGTTTGATGGCTGTTCTGTTCTCTTCTGTTGTGGTTTCGTCTGTTTTCAGAAGAGCAGTTGCAAGTGTTTCTGCTGTGAAAGAACGCAACTTTGGAAAGGGGTGTGAAAGGAGGAGCATCAGCTGGTCTAATGCTTGTGTTCTTGTGGTGTCCCCGAAACTTATAAGCCCACATAAACTTTGAGATGAGGCAAAAAGACAGTAAGTAATCATTCAAGAAAGAACTAGAGAGACATACACTTTGACGCTTTCGAGGAGCTTGATGGCATCTTTGTTGCTTTGCCTTACTACGGCTGAAACGAGCTTCAGAACGTTCTTGCTCCATGCATTTCTGTGTTTGGTTAGTTAAGTTTTTTGGTTTTTGATGAGAATGCGGAAGAGAGGAAAAGAGACACGAAGAAAGATTACTTTGAGGGTTGTAAAATGGAAAGATGGCCGGAAGCAAGCACAGTGGTCAGTGTCTTCAACATTGGAATGATCAACCGGTCGTCACGTTGAAGAATAGCCTTCCTAAGAACAATTGCCATTTCGTGCGAAACAAGTTTCAATGTCGGTGGTAGATCACTGTCGTCCACTGGCTCTTGTTTGAGTTCTCCAAGATAATTGCACAATGACTCCTCTGTTGTTCAAAGATTATATTAGGTTAACAAAGAAGAGAGAGAGAGAGAGAGAGAGAGAGAGAGTGAGAGGGAGAGAGAGAGAGAGAGAGAGAGTATTTTCAATTGGTAAAAAGGATGTCGAACGAAAAGTAACCTGCATCCCTGGCAACCGAGACAGTTCCACCTCCTATCGAGACAGCGAGGGAGCAGATAACCTCATATCGGTACTCTTCGTAGCGTAACAGCTGTACAGCTCTTGGATATACCACAGAAGACGCGGCCCAATTTAATGCTGTTGGTCTGAAAGAAGCAGATAAAAGAAACAAAGATGAGACAAAAAGAAAAAAGAAATAGCATAAAGTGAACAGCTAAAAAGCAAAGATAACATACAAAATGGGAAAGAGCTTCAACAACTCTTCACGATGCGGAATAAATGGAATTTCAGGCCGGGTGTGGTACAGCAGTTGTTCAAACGATTCACCTGCGTTTTGTCGGATGCGATCTCCTTTCTCTACACATTGACCCACTAATTTGGCCATTAAGTTCTGTGATGTGTTGTTAATGACCAGTACAGAAACAGCGAAGATATCGAATAGTGAAACGGGGCGCAAGAAAAGTATACCTTGCATAACTCAGCGTTCCACAAATTTTGCTCCACTTTATCTTCGAGCTGCAACTGGCAAACCTTGATGGTCCACTTGACCATCGCATTGACGGCCGCTTTACGGACCCATGAACCAACATCACCACGCCCATCAGTTGTGTAGTCCTCCAATGCTTTCAAGAGAGTTGACGCGATGGCGCCAAAGTGTGTACGAATTGCTGTATACATATGTCGATAATGACCACAAAGAAAGCAAGTGAGATACAGCGTGAAACACGAAATGATAAGGAATAAAATGAGTTAGAATGATGTAAGCGTTAACGAAAACAAAATGACAAACCTGTAGTAGATAGACAGTCAGCAAGATTTCCCAAGGACATTGCAGCGTTTTGTCTCGTCTGAACGTCATCATACGGTGGTCGCTGCGGTTGCTCAGTATTATTGTCAGTTGCAGAAGAAGAAACAGAAGCTGAAGCTGAAGAAGCAGCAGAAGAAGAGACAACGCAATTGTCCAGAAGGGCAGAAACGACAGCGTGGCATCGTTTACCATCCTCTGTGTCCAGCAGAGGAGCTGGTAATGCTCCCAATGCCAATGCATAACCCCTTCTCACAAATGGACTATCTGCTTCATTCAATTGTGCTACAAACTGAAGCACGTGCTATTGGGTTTTTTTTGCCAAAACAAATAGTCAGCAACAAACCAACATTTTAGAAAAGAGCCACAATACCTTATCTCTCCATTGTTCGCTAGTCCCTTTGACGTGATATGCTTCTTGAAATGCTCTAAAGGCTTTCACGGCAAAGTCTTGAGAGATCTCTTCGTTTGGATGTTTCAAACACTCGTCCAAAACCTCTGCATAAACTTGTCTCTTTGTCTTTTTCTGTTGTCGCTGTTGTCGTAAACTCGCTAAACTGGTTCGAGAAGAGGATGAAGACGAAGCAGTTGCAGCAGGAGTGGAAAGAGAAAGAGAGGCTTTGGCGACGCTCTCAATGAGTAGACAGACAGCTTTACGAACAAGTTCACCACCCCGTCCTGTGAACAAACGAGCGGCAGTCAAGTTTGGTACTATTGATGCAATATCCTTTTTAAATGTACATTAAGAGTGAGTGGAAGGACCAAGGAAAATAACAAAAAAGAAAGAAATGTACCTCTTCCAAAGAGGAAAAAGAGGTCGATTGTCGCCAGACAAAATCAGTATCGGTGGATAGAGACAGTGTGATGCTAGCTACAGCCAAAATGCTGCCATGTCTTTCATCGAGATCTCTTGATGAAGTTAGGGGTATCTGTGTTACAAAAATAGATAAATAGATAAGAGCGCAAGCACAATCAAATGTGAGTAGAAAGAGGGGAAGAGAGAGCGAGAGAGGAGAGAGGAGAGAGGAGAGAGCGAGAGAGAGCGAGAGAGGAGAGAGCGAGAGAGGAGAGAGGAGAGAGCGAGAGAGAGCGAGAGAGAGCGAGAGAGAGAGAGAGAGAGAGAGAGAGAGAGAGAGGTTGGATGAGCAAACAAACCAAATGAGGAAGCACCGTCTCCACAAAGTATGATGGTTCAAGACGGACCAGCTCCGCCAACGAAGCTGCACTATACTCCCTTATTCTAGCATCCCAATGCGATATGCGGTGTTGATAAAGATGGTCTATAATGGGCCGTCTCCACACGTTGTTATCGTTCTCAGAAGAGCTCTTAAGCTTGGCCAGTTTGAAACTGATCTTCACATAACTATCTTTGATGTTGCCAAGAGAGAAGAAGTTGGCTTTTCGTACTATCGCAATTCCATGCGGAAAGTTTTCTTCCTTCCCTTCATCAGCTGTTATTTGCCCTAACCGTCCGATGTTTTCTTGTAAAGCAGCACTCGCTGCTCTTCTGCAGTTGGTCTCGCGGTCAAAGAGAGCATTGAGAAGCAAAGCGGAGGCAAGGTGAGTGTCCTTGAAGGCGTGCTCGCGGACAAACTCTGGGTCGTATGCTTTAGCAAAGGCCCAACATACATAACATGCAGCATCCCTTACGTTGGCACCTGTTCTCATTTTTTGTTAGAAATATCGAAACCATTGGGTTCAATTATTAGACAGATGACAAGAAGACCATTAAAAAAGTAAATCAAACCTAATGTCTTTGCGCTCCGTTTTTCATCATAGCATAGCGCTTTCTTTATCAAAGGAATGCTGGTACGAACGTGTTCTGCCAGCAGCAGCCCACGACGAGCCAGCTCGGCCAAAGCGAGGCACGCTCCATGCCACGCGTTCTCGTTCTCAGAAGGAGAGCAGAGCTCAAACACAGACTGAACAATGTCGTCTCCCATTTCTTTGGGAAGTCGTTCGGTAATTCTTCCGATTCCTTTAGCAGAAGACCAGCGAACAACAGTATCCTATGTTGATTGAATGTTAGTGTATTACATGATATATTTTGTTTTTGCTTTAGGGTGAACCTTATCGCTAAGACCAGAGAGCAACTCGCCCAGTACGTCTTCTATTACTTCGGTGGCATCAGCAGCTGGTTCTTCCGGGTTAACCTCTTCAACAACACCAGAAGTTGAAGCGTCCTGTCCTACAAGCAACGTTTTTCGATCTGAGGAAGAAAACATAAGACAAAGCAAAGCAGAATGAAGAAAAGAGAAAACAAAAAATATGAATGTGGAGACAGAGAGAGGGTACTTCTTTGATAACGCCAAGAAGCAACCATAGGTCGTAAAAAGGTCATTCCCAAACGTTGCATCAATTTAATACAAAGCTTGCGCTGCAGAAGGTTTCCTCTTAGTCCATAGGCCTTCAACCCTCCGAGCAACAACATCACCATCTCCCCTTCTTTTAACAACTCTTCTCTTTTGCCTTTCTGGAAAATGCCTGAAAGAGTGGTCAACACTCCCGTCACCAAAAAGATGTTCTGTTGAGAGCTTGTTGAAGAAGATGACGAAGATGAGAGAAAGACTCTCTGGTGAGACCAGAATAAAAAGTTGCTGAGATGACCCATTCGAACGACATCGGGACGAGTGAGAAGACGAGAGAGCAATTCTGCGGCGGCATCGCGTGTGGTTGCTGCTTCCTCCAAACATTCTTTTCCAGTGGAAAGGAGCTCGTCCACTAATGGAGAAGATGACGAACACGATGATGAAGCGGAAGATGAGCCAGAAGGAGAGGATGAACTTTCAGTGCTAGGCATTATCATGGTGGAGAGATCAAAAGGGAGATAAAGAATAACGGAGAGCCAAAGTAAAAGGACGTAACGCATCCGCCATAGTTGTTGCTGTTGTGGTGTTTGAGGACTACCAGAACTCAATTCCTGTTCTTCTCCTTCTTTGAGTTTTTCTGGCATAGTTGCAGGTTGACTTCCTTTCTCTACTTGAGTGAGGAGCTGTAGATACTGAAACGTGGATAGCAAGTCGGATACAGTGTGTGGAAAGTAC
Organism: Balamuthia mandrillaris; assembly: GCA_031835245.1. Classification (NCBI taxonomy): domain Eukaryota; phylum Discosea; order Longamoebia; family Balamuthiidae; genus Balamuthia; species Balamuthia mandrillaris. Next base: position 26,919 of record JAVKOQ010000275.1, read on the forward strand.
TTCACTGTAATTGCCACAAGAAAGATAAAGAAAAAGAAGAACACATTAGCACAAAGCGGATGATAGAAAGGAGAACGCAGAAAGCAGCAAAGAAGAAAGAAGTAAAGGAGCAAAGAAGCAAAGAAGCATGAATAAAGCATACAGAAAAAAGATAAAGAAAGAAAAGAGAAGAAGGAAGAGGGATGAACAAGAAGCAAAGGAACAAGAAAAACACTAAGCAAATGGAAAGAAGCACGAACCGACAGTCTTGGCGCCACGCACGGTGGAGAGAGTATGAACCAATCCAAAGACATGGCTGATGAAAGGAGAGACAGCGTACACCATTCTCCGTGGAGCAAGCTCCTGCGCGACCTTTAGCGCTCTGTCTCTTTCCTCGCGAATGATGTTCATGAGAGGGTCGAGAATTGCACTGAGGTGTGGGTCGAGAAGAAACGGTTGTTCTTGATATTTTTCCAACTGTTCTTGGAAGAAGGAGAAGGAGAACAAGAACAAGAAGTAGAACGGAAGATACATAGTGAGTACAGAGATAAAAGACAAGGCGTAGAAAAAGATCAGCTTTGATTGTAATCGTACGATTTGACTGAAGCGAGAGAACTGGACAAAGACTTCGGTGGAAAGAGCAGCATCCTGCGAGTCCAGTGCCTCTTCTTCGGCGCGTTTGCTCAACGCGTCCAAAAGTTGCAACACCTCTTGCTCTTCCTCCATGAAAGATCGGAAAGAACGGTTCGGCAGATGATCAGCCACCTCTTCCCCGTCCACCTCTCCCTCCCGAGGTTGTTCTCCTTCTTCTGCCTCGACATAATAAACACTCGCTCCTCCTGCGCGTCCGAGATGTTCCGCAAGTTGTGTCGGCAGTGCTCTTTCTTCCATGTCCAGCTGTGTGTGTGCTCCACTTTCTGCAATACCTTTTTGTCGCGACGACATGAATATACCATGTCGACACGGAGAAATATCAGATATTTTGATCTTGTGCTCCCATAATCTCTGTACGACAGAGAAGAGGAATAAAAAGAGGAGTTGGCGGTATAGAAAATTTAGAACACACACTGCAAATGTATGCAGTTCACTGTCTGCACCCTTGAAAAGGGTGGCCTGAACCGCTGTCTATTCCGCCAGCTGGTTCGGTTCTTACTGAAAAAAAACAAGACATGCTTCTTTCATTCCCTTCCTTCTCGTAAGAGTAGCACATAACAGCGATAACAGTGAAAACAGACAAGAGAGAGAGACGGACCTGAGAGCCATCGTCATTGAGAGAAGCTTCAATAGGACCCTCATAGGTTTGAGTGAGGAAAGAGGAAGAGATAAAGAAGGAGCCACTTTATCTGCCGTTGGTCTCTGTCATCGTGCCCATCTACAACAGACAAGAGAGAGAGAGAGAGAGAGAGAGAGAGAGAGAGAGAGAGAGAGAGAGTGAAACGAGAATTAGCAATTGCGTATGGTTTTTTTACGGTTTTTCGTCGTTTGTTTGCAAATATTGTGTGGTAAAGAGATACAAGTTTGTTCTGTAGGTAGGCGCACAGGGGTGTGGTTGTTGTTGTTTTTCGGTCGTCGAATTTTACTTGTTCCTCAGCTTTTCTTGACCGTAGGTGTCCCCAACTGCCCTTTTACTGCAAAGCAACGAAAATAAAGGAAAAGAGAGCGCGGCGAGAGCAAAGACAGAGAGGAGAGAAATGAGACACAAAGAGAGAAAGGGAAAGAAAAGGGGGAAAGAAAGAAAGAAACGTACGTAGCCGCATATTCCTCTTGCGCGACTTTCTCGTGCTGTTCCTTCACGGCATCTCTGAGGTTATCAATGTTACGGAAGTCCTTTGCATCCTTAGGCAGAGTAGCAGCTCCCCAACGTTGTTCAGCCTCCGAAATATTATTCTTTATCCATTCATTTTTTTTTGTTCGGATTAATTTTTTTAAAAAATCAATTACACAACAACGAAAAATAAACAATCTCAGAGAGAAGAAGGAAGGAGCGCGTACAGCGGGCTCAGGATCAGTCTCCCAGTCGTCATCGTCAGCGGCAAAGGCGTCCTTGGTCTCCGCCAAACCGTGCTCAGCTACGCGATCATAAACGGACATTGTTTGCTTGCGTTTGTTTTTCTCTTTGTCAATTTTTTCAATTTTTTGTTTTCTTTTTTTTTATTATGTCGACAGAAATTAACTCAAGATTGATATTTTGTCGACATCATTAAAGTGATCATCCAACCACAAATCTAATATCTTCTGAAAAAAAAAAACTAGCATTCCTCTCTCATTTTATACGCCTTGGCGTTCTCTCTCCTCTGGCAAGAGAAGCACATCTCAACCATTTTGTTGCAGGTAATCAAAGAAGGCATGTGCTGCTTCTTTCTGTGCATCTTTTTTTGTGCGCCCGTTTCCTGAGAACTTTCCTCCTGGACAGATGGATTCCACGGTCATGGTGCATGTGAAGCAAGGATCGTGAGGAGGACCAGACACGCGCTCACGCAACCATCGAACGGTGTAGCCTGTTTTTTGGCACCATTCGTTTAACACTTGCATAGAATTCCTATTGTTGGTTCAAGTAAGCATTCAAATAAGCAAAACCACATTCAAAGAAATGATGGACGAACTTGTTCGAGACCGTTTGGAAAGAACAGGGTCGTCGCAAAGCAGGCTTCTTTCCTTCTCTCATCAATCGGGCGACAGCTTCATGCATGTTTCTTTCCTGCTGCAACAATGTGTGGATCTCCTCCTCCGTTTCTGCTTTGTTCTCTGAAAAGACGATGAAGCGACTATGCATCCGTCTCGCTCTGCCTCTGCACTGTACCAATGCTGTTGCTGAGGTTAAACTATCAAAGATAAGGACCATATCACATGAAGGTACATCGAATCCTGTTTTTTATGCGTTTGAGCTGTTTATATTTGTTTCAGTTTGGAGAGAAGAGAGAGAGGAGAGGAGAGAACCTTCTTCCACGACGCTAGTCGAAATCAATACATTGGCGTGTCCTTCTTTGAACTGTTTAACTGCCTCTTGTTGGCGCTTCCAGCTCATTCCTTTCACATCCAATGGGTCTACGTCTTTATCTTCTCGTTCCTCTTTCTCTTCATCATCTAACCCGTCATCATAATAACCATCGAAGTCGTCATCAGCAATCTCCTCGTCCAATTCACCAAAATCAGCTGTAGCAACACTAGGTGAACCTCCTAAGACGAGTTGAGGGCGGGCAACGTGACCTTTTTGCTCCGCTGCCAACTTGATCAAGCTGAAGAGTTTCAAAGCAGCAAATTTGCGTCGAACAAAGATGATGACTCTCTTATCCATTGATTCGTGCTCGTCTTCCTCATCTCCTTCTTTGTGAAGAGTGTTGCTTAACACGTTCAAAACAGCTTGCACCTTTGGTCCATCGAATACGTCCCTCTGTTCTTGTTCTTGTGGCGTCGTTGTGGAAGCAAAATCCAACACAGAATCGATATTCCAAAGTATATCTCGCTTCTTCGAATCATAACGACGGTGGTTGGCGTATGCACGTTGCCTCTCTGTTTCGCTGAGCACGAATGCGATTTCCTCTCTCATAGCCTCAAATCCAAACTGAAGAACACCTAGCCAGACTCGCCATACTCGTTTAATATGCAACATCAGAGAGGAGTTGTGAGGAAGAACGGGCTGAAGGTAGCAGATCAGAGGATACTCCTCCACCGGAGAGAGAGCGTTCATCGGAATGTCAAGGGAGTAGCCCATCAAAGATATACAGTAGTTTACGTGAATGAGAAGGAAAGAGGCGACGCGGTATTGTTTTGAGGTCACCGGATCGACACCCTCGACGCCGATACTGATATTCCTTGTGACCTTGTGGAATTTAAGTTAGGAAGGAAGAATGGAAAAATGGATAGAATGAAGAAGACGAAGGAGAAAGAACAACAAAAAAGCATACCTCTTTCAACTCGGCAGCATGAACAGCAGAGGTACAGATAGTGGAGTCCAAATTGGCCAACAGAGACTCCAACAAATAGTAGGTGGTCTCGAGATCTTTATGAGCAGCCGGAGAGGCCGTCAAGCCTAATACACGCGGTCTTTGTGCTTCAGGCTCTTTGTGATACCATTGTTGCATCAGCAGATTGTAAGGGTGGCTCTTTGTGGTGTGGTGGCTATTGGTGTCGTCGGTGTTAGACTAAAGAAAATAAAGGAAGCAACAGAGCAATGAAAGAAAAAGATACTAGCCATTCATCAAATACCATCAAACAATATTGCTGCAGATGCTCTGCCTCTAGTTCCAAGCGATTCGCGAACAACGCGGCGGTGCAAACCAATATGCGTGGTCGTTTGAATGGTACTCCTTCTTGGCGGTGGAACAGCGGGTTCTTTCGCTCGCCGCAACGCACTTCCACACTAAGACCAGTCTCTTGGTGAAGCGCTAGACCTTGCTGGAATACTAATGGAGTTCTGTCCACTAGGCTCGTCTGAGGATGAGAAGAAGCAAGAAAAGAAGGGGAAAGAAAGCAGAACGAACCTATAAAGACAACCCTTTTGGAAGGATTTAACTGCAAGGTCCTATGAATGACCATCGCCGAGATGAGGGTCTTTCCGGTGCCCGTCGGTAAGACCAACACTGAATTCCGTTTCATGGCGGCCTCATAGAGCTCCACTTGATAACCTCTTGGAGGGGTACGAACCAGCTGCCCTGGGGTCACTTCCTTTTCTTCTCCTCCTCCTCCTTTTTCTTGCTCTTTGGTCTCTTTTCCTTCTATTTCTTGTCCTCCTTCTCCTTGGCTTCCTCTTGCGTTGCATCCCGCTTCTTCTCCTTTCGCTCCTCCTGGAACATCTTCTCTTCCCTCCCCTCTTTCCTTTTCGGCGGCTCGCGGTCGGGCCTGAAAGAGATGGCCTAGTCCACGACCATCCAGCTCGTCCTTCGCCTGAAGCCACTTGTTCTCTTGTATCCTGGCCTTCAGCTTAAAGTTGGAGAGAAAGACCTCTTTGGCGGTGAACCCCAAATGAGCGTCCTTTGGGAAAACCGTCGTTGCTGAGGTTGTGGAAGAAGAAGAAGCAGGCAACCAGCTCTCCTTGGTGACCACCTTTTGGTGGACAAAGATGGTGCCCACTTTGTTCTCGCAAATGTTACACAACACGCGAGAGATGCTGTAGGGCATCTCTGCTTCCAGACTAAACAACAAGATAGAAGAGTGAACAGACAGAGAGAGAGAGAGAGTACAGAGAGAACAAAGAGAGAGAGAGACAAGACCTAAAGGGAACAACAAGAATGCAAGCACGAACCTCCGGAGGAGCAGGTCGGACGGCAAGCCCAAAGTACGAAGCTGGTCGTAGACAAGCAGCGTGCCCCCCTGCCGAAACTCAAGAGCATCGCCCTTGCACAGCCGTTGTTGGCAGGCCCGGCAGCACAACCACCAGTCAGCCGCAGCACCCCCGCTCTGACCCGGTCGCTTCCCGTTCATCCCGATATATCAGTTGGTTTGTTTTCGTTGTTGGACGAACGTATGGTCTTTGTAGTTCCGAGGTTTGTTTTGAGGATGTTAACGGTGTTGTTGTATCATTTGTAGTTGTGGTCGTTTTTTCTTAATATACTTTGCTTGGCTGGTGTCCTCGTTTTGGGGGAGTTTGGCCAGGACACCGGCCTGTCTACCAAATTTGCAACCAACCATTATTTTTTGTCGACAAGAACATGACCAAATATGGAATTCTTCACCACGTGGGATTGCACGTGGACGACTTCTTTGTAGGAGAAGAAGAGAAAGAAGCAGAAGTTCTTGGAGGAGAACCGTTAACGGGAAGAAGAGAAGAAGAAGAACAAACACAAGAAGAAGAGGCAAGAAGCTTTGATAGAAAAGTAGCTACCTATAACGTGCGTTTGTCCAAGAGAGACTCCAGCCACCGCCTCGATGCAAATACGCTGTTGCTGGAATTGTTTTTTTTTTTTAAAGTTTGGGTCTACCGAAAGCGTTAGTTCATTGCGAGGATTTGCGTGTTACAAACAAAACAAAAATGAAAAACCAACCTTGTTTTCGTTTCATCTTTGTACTGGTAGTTGGCGCCCACTTAGAAGAAGAAGAAGAACAAGAAGAAGAAGAAAAACAACAAAATAACATAAATAGGCGAAGCACATACAAAGGTGCATTGATATGTTTGAAGAGGATAGGAGAAGGAATGTAAAAGGAGAGAACGACGAAGAGCGAAGACAGGGAGGGAGACAAGAAAAGTCTCACCATAACAAGATAAATGGCCAAACACTGGCGCAGCTTCCCCCAAAGAAACACAAACGGAAAGCAAAATAAAACAAAAGAAAAAGAAAAAAAAAAAGAAAAGAAAAAGAAAAAGAAAAAGTAAAACAAACAAACACAGCCACATTCATCATGTGGGTTTTACCATGTGATGCGAATGTTCAAGGCGTTTTTATGGGTGTTGTTGCTGTTGAGGAAAGGACTCTGGTGGAGGCAATTCATAAGGTGGACGAATGCGCAGCTCCACTTCATCTCCAATGTTATACAGCTTAACCACGGCCCAAAGTTGCTTCACGTCAGGAGGCAAGGGGATACGCTCCAAAGGTTTCCCGTTCTTGAAGAAGTATATGGCTCTGTACCCGTCTGTCCGAAGGTCCAACACCACTCCAATGACGTCTCCTTCCATCCAACCTTCTGTTGCCACTCTTGTTGTGCCATAAGAGAAGAGATCTCCTTCGATATTGTGCCTATTCAACAATAACTATTCAGGAAGCAACAAAAAACAAAAACAAAAACTAAAACAAACCATCTAGGCTTGGACCACAGGAGCCAGCTGCGAGCCTTCCTGGGATATCGACAACGATGATTGACAATGTCCCAAGAGTCATCCACAACGCCTACTCCAAAAACATGATCGGCAGCGGTTTGCTTGTACCCTCGAACGACCAGGTCAAAGCACGCCAAGCCATTCGACCAGCTACGTTTGCTGCGAGATAGAAGGTAACTGGTTTTTCCCTCCCACCTAGTTTTGGAGAGGAGAGGAGAGGAGAGGAGAGGAGAGATAACGATGAAGCGAGTTCAGAAATAGCCAAATGTGAACGGAAGTGTAACGCCTACCGTATCCTGTTTTTGTCAAAGGTAACGGCGTCGCAAGGAAGAGAGGTGTTCTGTGGGTCCCAACCGCTAGCGCAGTGGAGCTCTTTGTAGGTCTCCAGCCATGCCTTGGGCGCGTCTTCTTTGTCCACTTCCGGCTGCGGGCCAAAGTCCGACAAACAACGGCTTTGCCAGGAGGTATCGTCGTTGAGAAGGTCGAGCAAAGCACGGCACACCAAGAAGACGTTCGGGATGAGGTCAGCGGTTGGGACGCACTCGAAGATGAGCCGCTGAAGCTCCTTCGGTAGGTCCAATAATGGGCTCCTCCTCTCTCCTTCGCTCATCTTTTCTATTCTAACGGCTGTGTCGACATTAAAAAAAGGCGTCTCTTCGCTGCTTCTTCTTGCAAACCATACACACACATACAGGATGGAGGAGGAGGTGCCGCCGCAGCAGATGGAGCAGGAGCAGGAGGAGGAGGAGGAGGAGGAGGAGGAGCAGGAGGAGGAGGAGGAGCAGGAGGAGGATGAGCAGCAGGAGGGTGGCGGCGAAAGTGAACCCGCATCGTTGCAGCCAAGAACAAAGAAAAGGAGAGTAAGCTCCGCTACTGCTGCGGCTGGCCAACCGTCCCGCAACTGGAGCAGTTTGCCGATGCCCAGTTCCACGGAGTGGCAGAAGCAATCGTTGCCTCAACTCTTAGATGTCCTTTTTCCGGGCGTACTTCCACTTGCAAAGAACACATATGGTGGGAAGCTGCAAAAAGAACTGTTGGCTCGGCTGATTGAAGCAGGTACGTCCACCAACCAACACAGCCAACTGACAACTTATGCTGACCACTTGAGGGTGAACATGCATGTTCCTTCTGCCGAAACTAACAGTTAGGCAAGAGCAAGGCCAGGTGAAGCACCAAACACAGCTGGGGCAGAGAAGCCGCCAGAACAACAGAGTTCCCCTGGTCTGAAGGAGGAAGATTTCAGTGGGGAACCACCTCTCACACTCTTTGCGGGTCGTGTCTTCACAGTCAAATGTGGGGTAATGGTTTGGTTCAAACAAATGAAGACCTACGCCGTGTTCGGCAAGAGAGAGGTACCGCTGTCACAACTGTTGTGCCGCCTCCATTGCCCTCACTTCGTTCCTGGAAAGACCATTGTGCGGCCCATGACAGAGGGGGAGAAGCAGGCTCACCATAAAATATTCTCTCGACCACAAACCTCTCAGCCATCACCACGAGGAAGAACAGCAGTTGCAGGGGGAGGAGGAGGAGAAAAAAAAGGGAAAGAAAAGAAAGCGAACAAGGACAAGGTCAAGGGGAGGAACAAGGGCAGTCACAAACAGCGCATGGATGTCTTGGAAACGACAAGAGCGGGGCAGATATGGAGGCAATAGATCTGGCACAAGCGGCCTACCGTCTGTTCGGCTCCCAATCCCATGAATTCGCGGAGAAGGTTGACGTGATGACTTGTAATGAGGCGTTGGTGACCCTCAACACTACTACTAAACGCATCGCCTTCATTGTATTTCATGCTGATGAGTGGGGTGGGTCTGGGGACGAGCCGTACAAAGAACTGCCAGAAGGTATGTCATGCTCTCCCTTCAGGAGACAGTGTGATTGGTTTTGCTGATGTCTTCTTGCAACTAGTTTTCTATCATAAAAAACTGGATGCCTACATACATAAATTGAGGTACGCATCCTTTTGAGCTCATGCTTCTTTGTTCTTGCTAGTTTTCAATTGTGATGATACAGCAGACAACCACTCTCCCCCCGACACCGCAGACTGAAATGGCTTGCAACTCATGGGATAATGCAACGCAAAAACAAATTTGAGGCCATACTGCCAGCTGTTGTTGAGCAGGATCGTGTTCGTTATGTGGCTTCTTGGTTTCAGCGGAGTGGCATGGCAGAACGTTATGGAAACCAGCACGTTTTTATGGCAGTTAAGCAGATGCTGGACTCGGGGAAGGTCATTGGTGCCAGCGACAACGACGAAGCAATGATGACGAACGTTTGGGATTGGATGTTGTCAGATACCCTAATAGCTCTGTGTGGATGCACGTTTGACTATCGTTATGAAGCTGAGTGGGCAGCATACGTATGGTACCGCGTGTTCGACTGGAGACATTGTGCATCCTTTCAGTTCGCCCCAGACCTGCCCCTCCACCTCGATCCATCCATCTATGATGGACTACCCATGCAAAGTGACGCATCGTCAGCGAAGAGTAACCGAGACCGAAGGCCAGATGTGCTGAGCTCCTTTGCCGTCCACCAAGACAGCAGCCATCGGTACGTCCTCCCAAGATTCTCCCGCCTCCCCCCACTAACACAAGGCAGCAGTGGCCATACGTTTCCATTTCTCTTTGTGGAGATATCGGCGGAGGCCACTGCTGACGAGCAAACCGACCACAAAGATCACAAGCAGCTGCTGGTATGCATGCGGCTAGCCCTGGAGAAGCAAATCCTCAAGTTACTACAGAGCACACACGAGGAGAAACAGTTCATCGAGGCGTTGCAGGAGCTACGTGTCTTCGGGGCGCTTACTGCTGCATCAAAGCTGTTTCTCTTTGCCATGCGGCCATTGTTGGACATCGATCACCGCTCTGTTGTGTATGAGTGGCACGAACGGGAAGGAGCTTTGGACATTCTACAAGTGAAGGATGTGATTGCTGCATTCGAATGCTTCGAAAGGATGAGCCGAGCAGCCAACCTCATGGAAAAGGTTTGGAACAACATTGGAACACGCCGGAGAGGACCTCCTGTGTTGCAGTTCTACCTGCCTGTTCTTCGTGACATACCAGCTGCCCGACCCAACCATGCAGCTGTTACTCCAACCAAGAATCCACCAAAAGACAGAAAGCGCTCGCACACATTCGATAGTGGATCAACCGGACACGAACACAGGCAGAAGAAACAACATTCAAGCAAAGGTGAAGACGACAACAAAGGCAGCGGCCAAGGGGGTAGGGCAGAGAAGAACGGGCGAGGAGGCGAAGGAGAGGTGCAAGATGCTTGCTCTTTTCCTTCATCTGATTCTGCAGAGCTGCAACCCGAAGTCTTAGCATCGTTGCAGACACAAGGCCTGCTACCGGCCGACTTTTTGCCTGAAATCCGTGGCTGGATTCCGAAGGTGCGGGCAATGGTGGTCTTGTTGTGCAGCGAAGGTGTGAACACATGGATTGGGCTGACTATCACACTCCAACCAAACCAACCAGGGAGGCAACACATGGGTGAGCGAAGGTCCAGAAGACAAGGTGGTCATCCTCAAATGCAGGAAGAGGCCCAACCAGGAACTGGATCTGCTACGCAGGGTCACACCCCATCCCAACCTGCCCACCCTCCACTTCTCCGCAGAACGCCAACTGCCAGATGGCAGATACGCCTCTGTCATGGTGCAGAACCGGCTGATGAGCATGCAAGAAGCAGCGACGGGGCCAGCCGGCGGGGCGGTATGTGCCTTGGCATGTGCGGTGGACATCATGCAAGCCATGCTGCACCTCCACAGTCAGGGCATCTGCCACAGGGACATCAAACCCAAGAAACATAATGTGGGACCCAACTACCAGCCATTGGGTCTTGTTGGACTTGGATTTGGCATCCGTCTGGCTGATCCCCCGCAAGAAGGAAGAGGAAGAACAGATGGGGGGAAGCAGGAACAGAGAGCTGGCTTCGCCTCCACCAAGATTGCTGACCAGCAGATACGTGGGAACGCATGGCTTCATGGCTCCTGAAGTTTATACCTGTGATGGATTGGAGGAATATGACGCCTTCCTGGCGGACACGTGGAGTTTCGCAAAGAGTATGCAGGCGGTGTTCATGGAGCACACAGGAGTGTTGCCCCACAGCAGCATGCCAGCATTGAACAAGCTGCTGGAGGAGGCCACCCATCCCCAACCTCACCGCAGACCCTCCCTCCTCGCCGCCTTGCCCAATCTGCAAGAAATTCTCCGCAAGTTTCAATCAAGCTACACCCGACAGAGAGAGGAGAAGAGAGATGAGGGTGTTAAGACAGGAAACTAGTTTGTGCATTGTGGAGGAGAAGAAGAAGCAGCAGGGGGAAAAAGGAAGATGGACAGGAAGAGAGCAGCCAGCCCAAAGGAAGGAAGGAAGAGACCCCCAAAAAAAATACCAAAGAATTTTTTTTCTTTGTCTTTTTTTTTCGGAGACTCATGAGTCCGAAACGTGTTTTTTTTTTTTTCGAGTTCTCATATGAGAAAGAACAAAGAGCAAACGGCTCCCGAGGTGGCAAAAGCTGGGTACGGACACACTTTGCTCTGGCAAATTTTCCTTCATAGACGAGGAGATCGTCATGCGGTGTTGCAAGGACACGCTCATGCCCCTAAAGTGGTTGCCCATAGCTATGGAATGGTTGAAGTGACGAGAAAACAAAAAAAAAAGCAACAAAGAAAGACAGAGAAGAACGGATATCCGTACCTTTATGGTCTTATCTCCTGAACCACTGACCAGGCATTCATCAGTAGCGTGGAGCGCATGAATGTATCCTTTATGTCCTTCCAATGTTTTCACACAACGAAAAGTATCTGTATCCCATATCTTTAAAAAACAGAAAATGTCAGGAACAGCAACAGAAAGGACATTGTGCATTAAAAATAAAAGAGGAAATATCTTACTTTGATGGTGTGATCGAAAGAGCCCGAAAATATGAATCCTGAACGTATCTCCGTTTGCCAAACTTCCCACACATGCCCTGAAAGCTCTTTCATCATCGACATTGTTCGTAAGTCCCAAACCTTTGTTTAAGCAAAATTTATGGCAAGTCAACTATTAAGAGAAAGAACCATACAGAATCAGAGAGATCCCTACCCCAACTTTGCAATCTGTTGTGCCCATGCAGAGCATACCGTGGCCCACGGCTAGCGATAATACTTTACTACCGGTAGTCAGCGTACGAATGCATTTAAACGTTTTTAAGTCCCATATCTTTACAAGAAAAACGTGAGACACACGGAGCGATACAGGAGAATGAGGAAAAAATACCTTTATGCTTCGGTCGTCACTACCGCTCATGACGAGATCGCCCTCACGGGCGACACTCCAAATACAATCCTTGTGCCCAGGCATGCTGTGCACCAAAGTATTTGTTGTCGTGTCCCATGCTTTGACTTCTCTGTCGGTTCCACTACTGAGAAGGAGGCCGTCGCAGATTTTGAGGGCGTAGACTTTGCGATCAGCCTGGAGTACGTTTAGGCATTCGTTATTCGACTCTTCGTTCTCTGCTACGTTCCATAGCTGCAATAAGAAGATCCAATGTAAAACAAAAACAAAAACAAAAATAGAAAAAACAAAAAACAAAAAACAGAAACATAATAGGAAATAGAAACATACGCGAATAGTTCCATCGGAGGATCCACTGTATAGCAACCTACCATCATTGGTGCATTGTAGCGCCCAGATGCTGTACTTGTGACCCGTTAAAGCTTGAGAACATTCCACTTGTGGCGAACGCGTTGGTCCTCCTGGCACGCCTCTCATGTCCCAAATACGAATGGAACAGTCGTGGCTATTATTGCATGCGTCAATATCCCTCCTTGTCTTTCCCAATTGTTCTATCTTTTCGTTCTATTCAAAAAGTGTATCGTGAAGAAAGCGAGACCAACCTTCCAGAAAACAACCGATTATTTTGAACCTCCAAAGCAGTGACGCCACGCGAGTGAGCAGCGTCTCCTCCTAACGTGTAGATGCAACGCAAATCATCCACATTCCAACGTGACTGTTGTTGTGATTGGTTGGTAAGAATTACAAGTGTAGAGATGATGAGTTAAAATGGTAAGAGGGAGACAGAGTGAGAGAGGGAGAGAAGGGGAGAGGCAGAACAGAAGAAATTGGTACAACGAGTGTAGGTAGTGCGGCGCTTTGTGAAGGTTCCGTCGATGATGAAGCTGAGTCTTTGATGGATTCGAATCTTTGGCGTGCGTTTCCTTTTCTTTTCTTGTCAGTCTGTGGTGCTTCTTCGTCTTCCTCTTCCTCTGTTTCATCTTCTTCTTTTTGTTTCTTATCTTCCTCTTCTTCATTGAGCTCCAGTTCCATCCGCGAGGATTTACCGAGTGCACGTTTTAGGTAACGTATCTCTCTGGCTTGTTGCTATACCGTAGTCAGATCAGAAGACAGAAAGAAGGCAAAGGAGTAAAATAAAAGATGGAAAAAGCACAACCTTCAATTGTTTTTTGAGCTCTGCAATTTCTGAAGTTGTTTGCGTTACGAAATCTTTCATCTTGTCAAATGGGCAGTCATGTTGCAAATGATGCTTCAAACTTTGCTTCGTACCTGTGAGGGATGTTTTGTTTTATAAATAACAGCCGAGAAAGAAGACGAAGAAGAAGAAGAAGAAGAAGAAGAAGAAGAAGAAGAAGAAGAAGAACAACAACAACAACAACAACAACAACAACAACAACAACAACAACAACAACAACATGGAGTTGTGGAAAACAACGGCAACGACAACTCGCAACTGCAAGAATACAAACCATTCCATGAACACCCCAAAGTCCAATACGGACATTCCTCAGCAGCAAACTCGCACACGGCTTCATGCGCCTGTTTGTCGCTGACCGCAACGACCGCTGCGCAGCCCCGCTCCTCGTTCCTACAGCGGACCAACAGCTCGGAGAGGAGGCCAGCGAGGGCGTGGTTGGCGTGCACGCGGCTCTTGTGGACGGTGGCTCTGCACAAGGGACATTCTCCTGTATGCTGCTGCGGTTCCTCCTCTTCGCTGCCTGTTTGTTCCACTGCTTTTTGTTTTGACAAGACTTGTTGATAAGAAACAAACGAAAGAAAGAAACGACAAGAAAGAAAGAAAGAAACGACAAAGAAAGAAAGAAAGAAAGAAAGAAAGAAAGAAAGAAAGAAAGAAAGAAACGACAAGAAAGAAAGAAAGAGGAGCAAAGCGAGAAACGGCAAAGGACAGACAGAGAAAGGAAGCGCGTCCGGACCAGATGAGAAATTGCGATAGTGCGGGGTGAGCGCTTGATAAATGCACTTGCGACAGAACGAATGGCCACACTCGGCAGTGATCACAGGAGACACGAAGACGTCATGGCATATGGGACAGACGAGGTTCCTGCTCACAGGCGCGGCGTACTTTAGGTCCCCCTCGCTCATCTTCGCGTCTTCTGTTCATTATTTTTTTCACAAGTTTCTTCGGAATTTCGGAATGTTTGCTGATGTCATTGTGTGACGTCACACCATGTGTTATTGTCGACCTGCATTTCGTGTCGTCACGTTGTATCGATGTTGATCTGTTGGGCGCGGATGTTTGAATTTCTATACGTTGGCGATGAGCGAGGAGATGAGAGAGCAGAGAAGATACGGGAGAGGATAAGGGAGAGGAGAGGAGAGGGGAGAGGAGAAGAGAAGGAAGGCCAAAGAGAGGGGGAAATGCAGAGCCATGATGGGGGGCACCTCACGGTGTTGAGCGAACCGGAGGAGAAGCTGTTCGAGCTCCTTCGCGATGTGGTGCGACAAAGCAGCTGTGGCTCCGTGCTTCGTGTGGCCGGTGGTTGGGTTCGCGACAAGGTAACTCTCCTTCTCTCTCTCTCTCTCTCTCTCTCACTGCATCAAGGTCGATGCACGATTGAGCGAGATGTGAAATAAATAGATCATTGGGAGGGAGAGCAATGACATAGATGTGGTGGTGGACAACATGAGTGGTGCACAGTTTGCTGCCCTCATCACCAAGCACAGATCAAACGGTTCGCTTTGCTTTCCATCTTCTCTATCCTCGCAAAAACCCAATCTTCTCATTTTATTTTATTTTGTTTGTTTACAAAAGAATAGAATGCCGCAGTTTTAAAGTGATAGCGGCCAACCCAGAGCTTCACAAACACATCGAAACGGCCACGCTCAAAGTATTGGACATTCCCATCGAAGTTGCCGCTCTGCAGCAGAATTCTTCTTCTTCTTCTTCTTCTTCTTCTTCTTCTTCTTCTTCTTCTTCTTCGATGATAGCACAAATGGATGCTCTTCGCAGAGATCTGACGATAAACTCTCTGTTCTACAACATCAATGAAGACCGTGTTGAGGATTTTACTGGCACGGTTTGCGTTTCTTCTCTCTCTCTCTCTCCTTTCTCCTTCTCTCCTCTCTCCCTTTCTCTCTCTCTCTCTCTCTCTCTTCTCACTCCTTTTTCTCTTGCTTTTCTGATCTTGTTGAACAACCAAAAGGGCATATCTGACCTCAAAGCAGGATTGTTGCGAACACCGCTACCGGCAATGACCACCCTGATGGAGGATCCACTTCGTGCAATGCGTTGCCTTCGCTTTGCCACACGTTTCGATGGCTTCAAGTTGGATGACGAGCTATGTGCTGCCATTCAAGACCCTGCCATTCGTGTAACTATCTTGTTGTTCTTCTGTGGTTCTTGTCGTTTCTTTCCTTCCTATTGCTGCACGCTAACTCTGCATTTCTTTATCGTGCCATCAATATAGCACGAGCTGCAGAACAATATCAGCCGAGAGCGTATAGCAACGGAATTGAACAAGTTGATGACAGGTTTCTTCCTTTCATTCTTATTCTTATCCTTTCTTTTTGCTTTTTTTTTTTGTCTTTTGCTTTCTTTTGTTGTCCTGTTGTTAACATCACGCACCTTTAAAAAATACAAGGGCCTTTGCCGGTAAAAGGATTGGAGCTCCTTTGTAGTTTGAATTTGCACACGATCGTATTTTTCCCAGTGCCATCTCAACCTGGTGCTCTGTCCTTCCCGCTCTCTCCTTCATAATTGGTTTGTTTTGTTTTAATGTTATTCTTTTTGCGTTCTATTCTCTAGAATTCTGGTCTGAGAGCATGACGGAACTTGCGTTGAGCAGCGTTAGGGCAATATACGAACGGTTTGCTACACGCTTTTTTATTCACCATTACCTCTTCTTGTTTTAGGTTCTCCGCGTCTCTCCTCTAACAGTATACCCTGTACAAAAGGTGCGAACAAGAAACAAAAGGCGTTCCTCTAAAAGTAGTTTTGTTATCCTCTTTCTTTCTACCACTCTTTCGTTGTGTGGACAAAGCCGCTTTGGACAAGGTTGACTTCTCCAAACTTAGCAAGAAGGAGCAAGACGTTTACTTACAGCAACAATTGGTACCGTTTACAAAGTTTCACATGCAAGAAAGATGGATGGTACGTAGTCATATCGGTTTCTTTGCACCCCTTTTCTGATTTTTTCTTTATTGCAATTCTCCAGTTTACGCACAAAGAAGTCACTCTTACGTTCGCTTTGCTTTCTTTGGCCGAACAATTTCTGCAACTGGTATCCGCTTGGTCTGCTCAACCTCCGCATGAACGATCCTTTGATAGACTTTCTGCTGGTGGATTTCTTCATTCTCATTCTCTCCTCTTCGTTCTCTTCTTACTCATCACGCTCCTGTCTTTACCTTCACAACAGGCAAGCTCTTACGAGAAAGTGGTCCAAAGTGGAGCATAGCTTTCGAATTGGCACAACTTAAACATTCTCTTCTCCTCTCCAATGAACCGGCATCAACAGTATTTCATTCTTCATCTCTTGTTTCCGTTTACGAGTCCTACAAGCAACTTCTTTTGGATGAAGGCTTACTTGGCGAACAACCTGTTTGGGAAATGCCTCTCTTGTTTCAGGTTTGCTTTTCTTTGTCGTTTTGTTTTTCTTTTTGTTGACTTTCATCAAAAAAAAAGGGAGGCGAGCTAATGAAAGCGCTGAACTTCACAAAACCAGGGCCTATAGTTGGCCTCTTGAAAGAGAAAGCTATAGAATGGCAGATACTTCATCCAGGTGGAACTCCTGAGCAATGTCTTCTTTCTCTTTCTTCTTTTCTTCAACAACACAAATAGAATGCATCATATACACAGATTTTAGAAATGACTACGCCATGGAAAGTACAAACGAAAAAAGAGTGGAAGCATCCGAAGAAGAAGAAGATGATGATGAAGATGAAGACTCGCTTTCCTGGGGCTCATCGAAAGGGCAAGGATTTGGCAGGTCAAAAAACGGAGCAACATAACGCCCAAAACTGCAGCTGCCAAAGCAATCTCCATGTCGATAAACTCTGTTCAGCTCCAGCCCCTCACACACTTCTTGTTCCTCCTCTCCCAAAGAAGAAGAAGAAGCGGAGGAGGGAGAAGCATGGAGAAAGAAGACAAGGGTCCTTGCGGAACAGTTTCCTTCCACCACAATCGGTCCCAACGTCACGTTTCCGACGGGCTCCCAAAAGGTCAACTTTTGGGCGCAGAGGCTTTGAAGGTATTGCTTGGCAAAGCGGTCGGGCGTTTCGCAGGAAGGGTCCTCGAACGGCACCATCTTCACTTGACACTCTGCAGTGCAACACAAATAATGCATTACGTACGTTATAGCGTTACAGAAGCAAAAAAAAAAAAAAGAAGGGAGAGGAAGCATTGGCTTATGCTTGTACTTACCCCAACAAAAGATGGGCGCGCAGAAGAAGCAGAGGAGGAAACCAACAACAAAGCAAACAGCGGAGAGCCCAGAGTCCCTTGTCATCTTTCCTGCCCGGTAAGTTTTTGCTTTCCGTTATCGTTTGCGCTCGGTATACTGCAGTTATTAATCATCATATTAATTAGAAATGTTATGTGCTTACGTTTATCAGATCCCCGCTGGTTGTTGTCTGCTGTGACTCGGAGCGAACAGGCCTCTGCGGTACCGCTTGCGTTGAGGTGGACCCCATCGGTCATCTTGCTCCCCTCCTCCGTCTTCCTCGCTTGCTCAGAGAGACCTCCCACGCTGGGTTTTTTTTCCCCCTCCCTCGTCGAGGCGGTTCCGTTGAACCGCAGCTAACCAAAGCCCGTGCTGCACCGACCGGCTTTGCGCTTTGCCCATCCTTCTCAACGCTTTAGGCCATCTGGATTCTTTGGACCAGGTGGAGGAAGTACATTTTTTTTAATATACAAAAACAGTTTTCTTGGTGTCTCACCACAAAGGGCTATTGTGCATTGGAAAGAACAAGAGCAGAATGGAGGAAAAGAAGCACATCCC
Organism: Balamuthia mandrillaris; assembly: GCA_031835245.1. Taxonomy (NCBI): domain Eukaryota; phylum Discosea; order Longamoebia; family Balamuthiidae; genus Balamuthia; species Balamuthia mandrillaris. Next base: position 44,880 of record JAVKOQ010000275.1, read on the forward strand.
AGGAAGGAATGGCAGCAGAAGAAGACTCGGCATCATCCGCAAGCACCTGGGGCTCATCGAACGTGCAAGGGTCCTCCCTTGCTAGCCCAAAAATAGGGGCAACATAACCCCCACCGCACCTGCGAAAGCAATCCCCATGTCGATAAACTCTGTGGAACTCCAACCCTTCACACGCTCCTTGTTCCTCCTCCTCTCCCAAGGAAGAAGAAGAAGAAAGAGGAGCAGGAAAGAAGACAAGCGTCCTTGCGGAACAGTTTCCTTCCGCCACGGCCGGTCCCAATGTCATGTTAGAGACGGTCTCCAAAAAGTCCCACCGTTCAGCACAAAGGCTCTGAAGGTATTGCTTGGCGAAGGGGTCGAGCGTTTCGCAGGAAGAGTCCTGGTACGGAATCATCCTAACTTGGCATTCTAAAGAAGCACATCTGTTGTTAGAAAAGGGTTTGCGTGACAGAGAGAGAGCGCGAGAGAGAGAGAGAGAGAGAGAGAGAGAGAGAGAGAGAGAGTGAGTGAGTGAGTGAGTGAGTGGAGAGGGAACGCGGGGAGGGAGCGGAGAGAGAGGAGAGAGAGCAACCATAACAACAGACGGACGCCACGAAGAAAAACCAACAAAGAAAAAAGCTAGCTGATGCCCTTGCCATGATGCTCCTCTGTTACAGCTAGCCCAAAAGCGTTGCCTCTGCCTACCTGCTGGTAGTTCAAAAGAAAATAAATTGAGCATCAGCATTATAAAAAGCTCCATCGCAGTAACGCACATCCGTTCCGCATGCGGAGCCACGTTTCTGTGCTCTTAATATAAGAGGCCTTCCGGTTGTTGCGTAACCGAAACTCCTTTTTAAAAAAAAGATAACGCATAGTCGTGCCTTTTTATAAATATATGTAACATTATTCAAACAAGAAAGTCAAGAATGGCGCTCGCTTGGTTGCCCATTCGATAAGCAGAGGAGCTCTCCGCTTCGCCTCCATCACCAGGCTCGCTGTTCTCTGTGCCCTCGTTAAACGGGCAAAAAGGAGCAATATCAAAGATAGTGGTCGCGTAACCGTTCCGCGCTGCATCACAGCCAGCAGGGAAACACTCTCCCTCCACATAAACGCTCCCCAACAAGCCGGTGTGGTCGTTGCATCCGTGCTGCGTGCTGTCGCTTTCCTCCTCTTCCCCCGCCACAAGTATTTGCACCGTTTTGGCCGAACAATTGGCTCGCAGCACAAACGGGCCTAACGGAAAGTCTTGAGCCTCTCCTCCCCTCACAGAATAAACGATGCAGAAGGTGTGGTGGTACTGGCTGGTTGAGGCGCGTAGGTTCTCGCAGTTTGGATCGTCAAAAGGAACGAGAGTAACGCCGCAGTCGCCTTCAACAAAATAATAATAAAAAAAAACATTTTCCTTATAGTTTGTTTTCAAACGCAAACAACAAAAGAGAGAGAGAGAGAGAGAGAGAGAGAGAGAAGTACCAAAGACAGAAGAGACAAAGACGAGAACGAAGAAAGCGCACAACACGCAAAGAGGTTTCATGGTTCGGTGTTTTTTTTTTTATAGGAGTTATTAATGTCCCCAGTTCACTTATAATAATGAAAACTAATTCATTTCCGCTGATGAACAACAACACACGTTTTGAGTGCCGTTCTTTCTGCTTGCAACACTTGCACGAAGTTGAAGAACTACCAATACGCAAACCTAGATTCACGTTTCTAAAGCAATGATGAACTCTTCTTTTTTTGTTACTACCCATGAATAAATTATTACTCGAGAGAGAGAAAGAGCGGAAAGAAAACTATGTTTTGTGAGTGCCTCGTCGAACTCGATAGGCCATGCAGGCGTTGCACACTCGTTGGAGACCGGAATACCGAAACTCAGGTAATGGGATACGATTTCGAGAGCACATGCCGCACACTAAGTGACCACAGACTCTACAATGGTGCTGTTATAATTGGGGCAGAGCGAACCAAGAAAAGAACATGGCGTCAAAGAAAGGGGATAACAAGAAACGAAAAAAAGAGAAAGAGAGTAACACGATATGAACAAAAAAAAAGAAATGAGGAGAGTATTATACCCTGCGGTTGGTAAATGTGAACATAGTCTGACAATATTTACAGACTTGAGAGGATTCATCAGGAACCCATCTCGCCTTTTGTGGTGGGCCGCTCTCAAGGGACAAGGCACCACCTTCTGCAATTGTTTCTTGTAAATCACGAAAGCCTACAATGTGAATCTTTCCTTCCAAGCGACCTACTACTGCTCCCTCTGTTTTGACAAATGTGAGGGGGGGGGGAGAGAGAGAGAGAGAGAGAGAGAGAGAGGAGAGGGGAAAGAGGAAAGAGGAGAGAGGAGAGAGAGACAACAGATGAAAGCGAAACAGATGGAGGAGAGAGGAAAGGCAAAAGATAATGTTGTGGCGAGATACAAACCATGTGAAAAAAGTGGAGTAGAAAAAGGAACAGCTTGTGATCCAGTAGCTTCCTTCAGAGAGACCAGTCCTTGTCCTGCAAGCAAAAACGTAATCAGACAGAGAGAGAGAGAGAGAGAAGAGAGAAGAGAGAAGAGAGAAGAGAGAAGAGAGAAGAGAGAAGAGAGAAGAGAGAAGAGAGAAGAGAGAGAGCTCAAGTACCTATGTCAGACTCGGAACCATTGGAAGCGTAATGTCGGACAATAACCACAAGATGAGTCAGTGCCAAATATTTCTTGTTTGAAGCAAACAGTCGTAACAAGGGTACATCCTTATCCTTCCACACAGGATCTTTGCTCTGTTCGTTAAAGAAGGAAAGAAGTAAGCGAAAGAAAAATAGAAGAACAAGAAGAGGTAACAACCTTTTGTACACTATTTGTTGTCTTGATTCCATTCAAAAACGGAGAGTAGAAGCACACAAAAGGATTTGGTAAATGCTCTGAAACAGATGAATCCAGCGAAGAAGAAGAAGAAGTGACCGACCGAAAGCTAATTACATCGGAAGAAAATGATGACGAAGAGACACACCCAGTTATAGAAGAAGAAGCAGAAGAAGAAACGTGACGTTTTTCAGCCTCATCAAATATAGCGGATCTAGGCGAGTCGAGACTGCGGTCCTCTGTATCCGTTTTTTCGCTGGTGGAAGTTACATCTTCTTCTGCTTCTACTTCATCTTCTTCGTCTTCCACATCAAACTCGTTTGGGTCATATCGTTTGCTTGTTCGGAGGTTGTGCATGGTTCGTTCTCTATCTAACATTTCACCTGACCCATGTTCGTCAGTCAATTGACTTAAGTCTGATTGAGAAGAAGATGGAGAAGAAGACGATGAAGCAGGAAAAATTAAACTCTTCAAGGAGGTTTGTTTTGTATCAAAGCTGATATCATCCGACTCTCTCGATGATGTCGATGTCGCTGTCTCGTTGTCTTCATCGTTTTGAAATTTTGTGGACAGTTCACTAGAACTTGGTACTGATTTGCTCTTTGTTACCGACGATGATTTTTGTTGATGGTGTTGAGAATGTTTTGTGCGTTTCTTTCTCCGGTAGTTCATTTCAAGACCAAATGCTTTGAGCTCCGTTATAACAATGCAACATTGAAGACCAAGATCTGATGTATGATAAAAGTTGGGTAAAATGGTGCTCACTTGAAACAAGGCCGATACTGGCGAATGGTCGCTGTTTTATTATGAAAAAGAATGAGTACAAAAAGAGGGGAAAGAGAGAGAGAGAGAGAGAGAGAGAGAAAGGGAGAGAGGAGAGAAGCGGAAACAAGGGAGCGAGAGGAGAAGAAAAGAAAGGAGAGAAGCAGAGAGAGAGAGAGAGAGAGAGAAGTAAACCTGGTAGTAATGTCATCACAGCAAGAATACTCCTTCAGTAAAGTATCGCGATGAGGGGCACTCTTCCAAAGGATTCTGTCGCACCAGGATGGCACTCGCATTCGTTCTTCTGAATATACTCTTGATCCTCTTACATATCTACTTGCATTTTTATATAGAGGTCCATATTAATGAGAAGAGCAGAAATGCAAGAGAAGAAAACGGAGTACTAAACCTGTAAGTAGGCGGAAAGACCAACGCCCCTTCGTTAAAGTCCACAAAACAACTATGCTTCTTCATTTCTTTGGAGAGTTGATCAGCCTCTTGCAGCGTTCCCCACTGCTTCTCCTTGATCAGCTGCAACACTTCTGGTCTTGGCAAGTCGATGCGATAGTTGAGGTCTCCGCTCCAAAAGACATGATCAAAGTAGGTCAGAGCGTTGAGCTGTGTCTCGCATAGGTCTTTTAGGTCACGAAGGATGAGCGCCACACTCTCGTTTCTGGCCTCCCATTCGTCTTGATGAGCTGGAAGATGACAAGCCACAAAGCAAAACTTGCTCTCGTTGAACTTGAAGGCGAGAGCGACGCTACCTTTGTTGCCCAACACTCGCCCTAATCCAGTTGACTCCACTTTGAACTGTATGTACAGAAGGAAACGAAAGCAGGAGGAGAGAGAGAGAGAGAGAGAGAGAGAGAGAGAGAAGGAGATGAGACAGAATAATGAGACAGAAAGCAGCAGAAGCATAAACAAGAAAAACAAGTTATACTCACTCGAAGTTGAGTTATCTTTGGTAAGTGCTTCTTCCGAACAAATGTCATTGACCGAATAGCCCATAAACTTTGAAAACAACAATTGTTTAGAAAGCAGATGAACTGAAAATGAAGACGTAAACGCATAGATTGTTACCTAACACAAGCTAAACAGGTATACTCATCTCCAAAATGTTTGCCAAGAACCTCTAATAGGAACCCTTCAGAGTTGTCATCGCCCATAACTTTAGATAGAGTTGCGTTCTTTGGTATCTTTGCTTTCTGTGTCCAACCTGACTCCTGGAAGCTGATACAATATAGGTCGTGTCCTTTCGGCAGCCATCCATCAAAAGAGGGTGGTGGTGGGGCATTTCCTAGTATTGTTTTTAAGTTTGTGACAAAGAATCGCAAGAGTCAGAAAGTCATAGAGTGGAGAGAGAGAGAGAGAGAGAGAGAGAGTACCCATATTCCAAGTTGCCACCACAATGGACAACTTTTCCGTGAACACCGTTGGCTCCAGCCCTGTCAACTAACGTCATTTTTGTTAGCAGTTATCACTGAGAAAAGAAGAACAAGGAACAAGAAACAAGCACAAGCACAAGGATAACATAGGAAGAGAAACTACGAACAGGCACAGAAGCAAAATCGATCATATTCTGATAGTGCACCAACGAAATGGCCTCATAGAAGGTCTGCCTCTCCTCCGTAGACGGAAAGAAATAGAGCTGCTTCAACCCAAGCTCCATCGGCACGCCTCCGCATGCATTTCCTCCACTAGAAGATGAAGCACTTGTTGTCGTTGTTGATGGTGAGGTTGCATGTGCAGTTGTTGTTGTGCTATGCTGATGATGGGGCGCTCTCCACAGCAAGGTAACTTGATGCTTGTTGGACATGGACAGCGTCACTCTTTTCAGCTCCTTCACATCGAACCGCAATACAGGCAACGCAGATGTCATCGCTCTGTTCAGCATTTGTTGTTGCTGTTGTTGTTGAGTTAAAGAAGAGGAAGAAGAAGAAGAAGCACTCGTTTCCGTTTCTGTTGTTGTTGTCGTTGTGGTTTTCTTTTCTCTCTCGTTCTCTCTTTCTTTCTCTCTTTCGTTGGTATTGGCGTTGGCGTTTGTGTTTGTATAGGTATAAAGAGGAGGAGTGGAAGAGGAGGAGGAGGAAGAAGAAGAGGAGGAGGAGGAGGAAGGGCAGGAGCGAAGACGAACAAAGAAGCTGTTGGTGGAGGGCTCCACCTGCAGGGAGACGGCCAGGAGCTTGAACTTGCTGTCGCCCGCCCGCTTCAGCTGGGCCTGGTAGACGCTGCTCAGCTCCCTCTCTTTCCGCCGCCGCGTTTCCTGTTTCTTGTGGAAGAGAAGAGAGGAGATCTCGTCTTCTGCTGCTTCTTTGGCTTCTTTCTCTTTGCTTGTTTTGTTGTGTGAAGGAGAAGAATGAGAAAGAGGAGGAGGAGAAGACGAGACTTCGGTGGAGAAGCGCCTTTCTTCTCCGATGATGATTCCTTGGGGGAGCTTGCGGCCGTGGAGGGCGAGGGTGGTGGCGCGGTTGAGGTTTCTCGTGTCGATCTTCTTCACCGGTTTTATCTTCACCGCTTTGAACTTCACTTTTTGCTTCTCCTCGTACTCCTCCTCCTCCTCCTCTTCCTTTGGCTCCTTCTTCTCCTCCTTCGTTTCTCGCTCCTGTGGAGGACGACGATGCGCGCTCGTCGTGATGGTTTCGTGCCGAACTTGGCGTCGTTCTTCCTTTTGCTGATCATCGACGACGATGTTCATGGTGGCGTGCCCTTCTTGTTCGACGGTGGCCGCCGTCGCTTCCTCGTCCTCCTCGTGGGGGCCTCCTGGGGGAGCCTCCGCGGCGGCGAGCTTCTTCTCCGTTTCTTCTGCCATTTCTTTCTTCCTTGGTTTTTATTTTTGTCGACAACATTATAATAAATAAATGATTCAACCTAGTAGTTTTGTGCCAAATCTATTATCTTCGTAAGGTAGGTCGACAATATATTTTCGTGTCGACACGAAACTAATTATTATTTGAAATACATCGAACTAGAATCTGGCAAACAGGCGGCCTTGGCTTTTTGCTCGCTTCAAACAATTTTTTTATCCTCGTTCGCTCCATGGGACTCACAGTACTCTCCTGCTCCTCCTTTTGCTTGCTTCCTCTAAGGTGCTGCTTGTTTGTTTGTTTGTTTGTTTTTTTTTTTTCAAGTAGCCCTCTTTCCGCTTTTTCTTCACTTATTCTTCAGTATCCTTTTAAAGATTAAATGTCGACAACTACATGCTTTTTAAGGAAAATTAGGGGGGTATTCGGATTATGGGACGACGCCAAGCAGAAAACATAAGGAAGAGCAAAAGGCGCCAAAAATTACGAATTAAGTAGCGAAGAGAAGCAACACAAACTGATCAGCGTAGCAAACAACGCGCGGAAGAGAAGAGAACATCTCTTTGTGTGTGTGTGAAAAAAAAAACCCATTCGATTCGATTCGATTCATTGCAGGGCAAATTTCTTCATTTATTTATTTATTTATTTATTTTTGGTTGAAGGTAGGGTACTCTCTCTTTCCGGTTCTTGGGGGTTTTACGTCTTATTTGTTTTCGCTTAAAAAAAAAATGGCAAACAGAAAGAAGTAGCGCACCATCGGATTATCGTTATCTTGCCCCTCTCTTCTTTTTTTTTTTTTTTTTGTTTTGGGTTCTGAATCAGCCAAGTCAGGATTGGATCGGTTTCCCAAGGGCTTCTTTACTAGCGGCTCGAAACATTCATCATCATTTATTTATTTATTTATTTTATTTATTTATTTGTAAATGGCAAGCACAACAAAGGATGCAACCACAACCACGACCAACCTAAGCCACCACCCCTCTCGTCCTGCTGCTGCTACTCCTCACAGGCACGCCAACGCAAAGTCCCCATCGGAGCAACCCAAGCGTAGCGGGGGACAACAACACACCAACAACAGACAGCAACAGCATCAACACCAACCCCATCGCTACGCAAACTCCCGGCAACACCAAACCAAAAGCACAAACGAGGCCTCCGCCTTTAAGGTGCGTATTTTCACTTCCCTCTTTTTTTCTGCTACATCGCGCGCGTGTGTTTGTGTGTGTGTGTGTTTTTTTTTTCGCATTGCTTCTTTGCTTTCTTTTCTGCTTTTTTTTCCCGCTCTCGTTTGCTTCTGCTATACGAGTGCTGTTATTAGCTTTGTTTTTCTTTCATTCTCAAATGTCGAAAACGACACATTTGACAAGCAAAAAAAACAGCAAAGGGAGAGAGAGGGAGAGAGAGAGAGAGAAAGGGTCCTGTCAAACGAAAAAAAAAATAATTCTAACAGCAAATTTATATGTGTTTGTTGGTGGTGGTGTTTATTTGTTGTTTTGTGGGGTGGTTGTCTGACTTTTTTTTATTTATCATCATCTTCCTCAAACAGGGCACAGAAAATAACAATAATAACCACATCCACAACAACAAATCCATGACAAACGATCAAAGTCCTGGAGCAGGTGGTGGAGGAGGAGGAAGAGGAATGGGCAAAGGCCAAAGAATGAAGGGTCGCTATCCTTACCATCATCATCAACAATACAGACAACAGAACAGGAACGCGAAACCAACAAATACCAACAATAACAGAACAACTTCTAACCCTTCGTCTCCCGCTGTTCCTCCCAAACAATCAGAGGCGACGTCACCGGCCCCACCTCACGACGGCGATGCCTCTGCCAAGCCCGCAGTTGAAAGCCCTGCTCCTGTTGCTGCGCCTGTCAACACGACCCATCCACCGAGAGCCCCTGCCCAAGCCCCCTCTCCGCCTTTGTTGGAGAAGCCGGAGCAGGTGTTACCTGCCTCTTCAACTCCTTCCCCTTCCGCTTCCCCTGCGAAAGAACCTGCTTCTCCTGCTCCCGCTTCCTCTCCTTCGGACACCTCTGCTTCTTCTTCCTCTGCTCTTCCGTTGCCCTTGCCAAGCCCTATTTCCCATACTTCATCTTCTGCTACTAACAGTCCTCAAGTTCCAGAGTTACCGTTGTTGACGGATCATCCGAGTCCTAGTCCTCCTCCTCTCCATCATCACCACCCGCATGCTTATCACCACCACTATCAATATGCCCAACACCAACAACACTTCCAGCCACAATTCCAACAACCGCTCCCTCACCATCAGCAGCAACAACTACCGATGCCTTCGACAGCCCCTACCAACCCTTACCTCAACCTCTCCATATGCCGCGGCTATGCCAAGACGGGAGTATGCCCTAATCCCGCTAGCTGTATATACCAGCACCCACAGATGTCTTCCTCTTCTGCATCGACAACAGCAATGAACTACCGCGCTGCCGCTTCTTCCACTCAATATCCTCCCTCGGCCTACCCCTACTCCGTTCCTGTCTCTCCCTATGCTACCTCTGGTTATGCCTACCATCACTCTCCTTCTCATCACCCTCATCCCCAACAACCTTATCCTCACACCATGCATCCATCAATGCCCACTTATGCCCATTATGAATACGGCGTGTTCACCGAGGCTCAATCTCAAATGTTAAACAGAGAGACTAAGCATAACTCTGACGGCGAACAACGTCCTCCTTCTCCCTCTTCCTCTTCTGCGGACGCTTCTTTCCTCATCGAAAGGGAAGAAACCGGTAACTTACCTATCCACCCTCACACCAGCAATGAAAGCGATTCAAGCTCGCCCTTGGCCTCGCCTCAATCACCTTCTCTCTTGCCTTCTTCGTTATCTCCTTCTTTGCCTCGCCCTCTGCTTCCTGCTTATGCCTCTCCTTATGCTGCGGTCGCTGCTGAGTCTTCCAATTTTGGTTACGCTCACTATCATCCTTATTACCAATACCATCCTTACATGCGCCCTGCCTATCCATTTGCACACTCCATCCCTCAAGCCACCAGCTCCTCTCTAGATGAAGTTGCTCAAGCTCCAGTTGGTGGCTATCACCCTCAAAGCAGACAAGAATACCAAGAATACTATCACCTGATGCAGCAGCAACAACAGCGACAACAAGACGTATCCTCTTCTCCATTCTCTCTCGAAAGCTCTCCCGAATCCGCACCACAATCACAAGAAAAAGAAAAAAACGCTTCTTCTCCCCTGCCTCAATCCTCTCCTTCTGAGCTTGAATCTTCTGGACCCACCAAAGCGGAAGAAGAAGATGAACAAAAGGAAGTTGCAACAGGTCCTTCTTCATCCCTGTCTTCTTCTTCTTCGAACTCTGAACAAATAAAGGAGACCGGCCAACAAAAAACCGGCGAGTCTTCTGCCGATATTAGCTCCTCGAAAGGACAAGACGATGAAGCCGCGAAAGACGAAGAAACAGCACTAAAGATAACGGCAGCTCCATTGCCACGAAGAACCTCCAGACCTCGTCGCAGGTACCGAAAACAAAGCAAAGCGGGTGAAACCCTCTCGGCAGAGGACAAAGATGTTGTTATGGAGGATGGATCCGTCACTTCTCCTCGTCATGAGAAAGGCGAAAGAGAAGAAGCAGCGAAAGAAGTTGTTGCGGAACAAAATGGAAGCAACAATGAGAAGACGAACGAAAGCAATAACGGAGACGACGGTGGAAAGTTTGGTGATAGAAAAAGAGGAATGGATGGAAAGTCACATCGTGGCTCCTTCCACAACAACTACAACAACAGAAGATACAACAACAATCGGCGATCAACAAAAACGGAGAACGAACAACAACAACAACAAGCAGAACAGGGAACAATAGAGGATCAAACGGAACCCTTTAGGCGAGATAGACGGAAGACTGGAGGAGGACAACAACCTCGTCCCAGATTCGATAACAACAAACAGAAAGAAGAGTCGCCATTCCAAAACAGAACTCAGAGACGCAGTCGAAACAACAGCTTCAAACAAGACGGAGAACAGCAACAGCAACAGCAACCACAAACAAACGGTCATTTCAATCCCCATCATCACTCTCACACAAATGGATACAGTAATTCTTCCTCCGGAAGAGGAGGAAGAAGAACCGGTGGAGGAGGAACCAGAGGAGGTGAGAGAGGAGGAAGAGGAGGAGGCGGCAACACCAGAGGAGGCAGTGGTTTTGGAAGCGGAAGAGGAGGAGGCAGCAACAACAGACGAAAGGAAAGCGGTGGCGGGGGAGAAGAGTCCTCATCTTCCTCCTCCTCCTCTTGGCGACCGACCCACAAGTCTTCTTCTGCTTCGTCGTCCCCGGCCATGGCCTCACAAAAACAGAACAAGCCGGTGATCGTCAACTGAAAGGACAAAAAAAAACTTTGCTCGCCTTAGGGTGAAACGAAAGAAGGAGCAAACTGCAACACCACTACCACCATTCACTCTTTTTTTTTTTTTAAACACTTTTGTTTTTTTTTTTTTTGTTTTTTTGTTTTCTTGTTTTTGGTTTTCTTTTTTGTTATTTCTCTCTTTAGTCTAGTGGCGCGATGGATGGAGATGCCCCTTGCATTAAAAAAACCCTTTCTTTTTTCCGCTGTAAACGCTTGTCTTTGTTTTTTTTTTTTTTTTTTTTTTGTTGTTGGAAAAGAGGAGGCTCCTGCTTGCTCTCTTCTTTCCTGCCTCTCTGAAGTGACCGGAGACGATGTAGCAGAGAACGAGGCGGGAGGCCGGACACGGCCTAACTTAGAAGAGGGAGTGGCTGCAGTGGGGGCTTTTGCCCCTCGTGAGGCCGAGCGGAGGGGAACATCCTCCGTGAATCCCTTTCCCAATCCAATCCAACCAAAGAGTGAATCCTCTCCTCTCACAGTGTCGGGAAAGAAGCAGCCGTCACTGATGGAGGTGAACACCTAAGGAAGAGCAGTTCGAGAGGCCAAACAACAACGAAGAAGAGGGGAGAAAGAAATAAGAAAGAGAAAGCCAAGGATGGTAGTCATATATATAACAAAAATTATTTACAGTGAAGCGAATAGTTTTACAGAAAGAGGCAAACAAATAAATAAAGACGGACAAGAATGAGTTCCCGTTCAGCAAATGAGGCATCGCTTCTTCTTCTCGCGACGTCCAGCGGCGCCGCCCTTGGTGGGCTGCGGCGACAACACCGCCCGAATGGCCTCATCAAAGACCTGCTTGAGGCCCTGCTGCGTCAAGGCGCTGCACTCCAAGTGGGCCACCGCGCCGATGCGCTTGGCCATGCGCTCCCCCTCCTCCTTGCTCACCGGGGAGAGGCCCTTGCTGGCGAGCATGCGCAGAGTCTCGGGGTCGTCCCGCAGGTCCACCTTGGTGCCGACCAGCAGCTTCGGCACGTTGGGGCAGTGATGGGTGATCTCAGGGTTCCACTTGGCCTCCACGTTCTGGAAGGAGGGTGGGGAGACGGTGGAGTAGCAGAGCAGGAAGACGTCGGTCTGGGGGTAGGAGAGGGGGCGCAACCGGTCGTAGTCCTCCTGCCCGGCAGTGTCCCAGAGGCCCAGGTTGATGACGCGCCCGTCCACCATGACGTTGGCCGAGTAGTTGTCAAAGACGGTGGGGATGTACTCCCCAGGGAAGGCGTTGGTGGTGTAGGAGATGAGGAGGCAGGTCTTGCCGACGGCCCCGTCGCCGACCACCACGCACTTGATGGATTTAAAGGAAGCCATTTGTGATGTATGTATAGGTGGGTGGGTGTGATGGATGTAGGAAAGAGGATGTAAAAGAAAGTCAACTTCTTTAACAAAAGAAAAAAAAAAAGGTGTTGTGTTTGTTGTTGTTGATGTTTGACAAGAGGAAAGAAGATGGCAAGAGAGACTTTATAGCGGATGTTTTTGGCCGTTAAACAAAAAAAAGATATCCTATTTTTTTTCTTTTCCGGTAAAAACGTTCATTTTCTTCCTGCTTTCTTTGAACAGGTTTAAACTTTAGGATGCTTTCTTTGAACGTTCAAAGAAACGACAGTCAAACCAAAAATAGTATTTCCATGGCAACCACCAATATTTTCACCAAATAAGGGAAATTTTCATTGATATTTATTGGATGATCTACAATCTCAGATTAATGTCTACAAAATTTAATTTTTGAAAGAGAGAGAGAGAAGAGAGAGGAGAAGAGAGGAAGAAGAGAGGAGAGAGGAGAGAGGAGAGAGGAGAGAGGAAGAAGAGAGGAGAACAAAAGGATTTGTTATGTATATCTAAGAAAGAAGCTGGAGTGGAAGCAGCGAGGATCGTCCCGTCTCTCTTCTTTCTTGTATTTACAATGTTGATGTCCTTCCTTCCTTCTTTTTTCGGTTAAGCTTGTTCAGTCCTCGTGCTAGGATGATCGCCACCGCCATCACTGCCGCCCATGGGTTCTTGTTCTCTTCCCTCATCAAAGTTGTTTGAGGCCTCGACAGCGGTCCCTTCTTCTTTATCGCTGCTTCCCTCTTCATCATCGTCATCGTCATCGCCTTCATTACCACCTTCTTCATCACCGTCGTCGTCATCGCTTGTGGTTGCATTTGAGTCTTGCCCGCTGTCTCCATCACTGTAGCTTACTCCTCCTAGTGGAGCCCTTGGGAGGAACCCCAAGGGTCGGTCTAAGTGCTGTTCATATTTACTAATGTCAACAGTTGAAAAACCTCTACGTTCAACTTCCGGGGAGGAGGCTGAGACGAATGCTGGTCTTCTTCCATCTACCAGGACACCGCTTTCCTCATCGCCATAGTACCAATCGGGAGTACTCTCAGCAGAGCTGCGCAGCGGGGAGTCGTTAGAGTCGTGAAGGCTCACCAACGTTGGCACTTCACCGCCCAATATTGTTCTACTATTCGTTGTTTACAACAGAACAGCACAACAAATGAGCATGAAGACCAGGAAGGACAACAAGAAAGACGAAGGCGACGACAACAACGACGAGGAGAAGTTGAAAGAAGGAATACAAAACAAGCCAAGAAGAAGAAGAAGAGGAAGAAGAAGAAGAACAAGAAGAAGAAGAACAAGAAGAAGAAGAAGAAGAAGAAGAAGAAGAAGAACAAGAAGAAGAACAAGAAGAAGAAGAAGAACAAGAAAATGAAGAAGAACAAGAAGAAAAGGACTAAGAGGCAACGAACGTGGGCATGCCTCCAGGGGAGGAATTATGGTACTCTCCAGGCCGTTGGAAGGGGAACCCCTCCGAGGAGTTCCTCAGGGCGGCAAAGGAGGTGGGGTCAGTGTCGTCATCGCTCGCCGCGCAGTCCATCTCATCGTCGTAATCCACCTCGTGGAGGTAGGAGGTGCCCTCCCCGTCCGAATGGTTGCCTCCGCGCAGGTGCGCAAAGCCTACGCCGGCCGCCCCGCCAGCCCTGTGACGCTGGTGGGAGCGGGCGTAGCACTCCTTCTCCCAGTTCTTCATCCTCTCCTCCCGCTCCCTGCGCTCCTCCTCCTCCTTGCGGAGGACCTCTTGGATGTAGTCCTCGGTGAAGAGGAGGTCCCCATCCTCTCGAAAGTGGTTGTGTTTCGGGTGGGTGCTGCTGAGGAAGGTGTGAAGGGAAGGAGAGGAGGAGGAGGAGGAGGAGGCCTTGTCTTTGTCAGAAGTATTGGAGGAGGAGGAGGAGGAGGCGCCGTCCTTCCCCATCAGTTTATGAAAGAGCTTCATATGTACAGAATAGAATAACAAAAACAAACAAAAAAGAGTAAGAGAGCGATGAGAACAAGACCGGCTGGCTTCTTCTTTTCTCTCCTGTGGCTCTCCTTGTCCCTTCTTCCCTTCTCCTCTGCTTCTTCCCTTCTCTTTCTGTTCTGCTAATTTGGAGGTTTTTGTCGACATACATGCATCACTCGCCTCTTCTCCTCCTCTCCTCTTCTCCCTCTCTCCGCTTCTCTCTCTCTCTCTCCCTCCCTCCCTCTCTCTCCCTGCTCTCTCTCTCTCTCTCATACTTTTGCAGTCCTTGTGTTGTAAAGCGAAACCAAACCAGACCGGCTATATGTTTTTTCTGTTTTAGATGTTGATGGAAAGCTCCTCTCCGACAGTCTTTTGAGCGGCTGCCATTTTGGCACGCTCCCGGTTCTCCCACCACTTCCAAAGGAAGGAGCCCACCATGAGCAAGAAGAGGGCGGGAAGAACGCTCCATAAGGGAGTTTTCTCGGAGTTGGTGAGAGAGGGAAAGATGATCCAAAAGAATGCTGCTGCCGGGCTTCCCAGTGTTGTTGCAATCTGAAAACAAAAGCAGAACATGATAAGCAAATAAATGCATATGGAGAAGGAGAAGGAGAAGGAGACAAATGAAGTAATAAAAAGAAGAGAAAGAAACCAGATTGTAGTTGGCAGAGGATTCATTCAGGCCAGCGGCACAGTAGTAGGTGCAAAAGAAGCCGGCGATGAAGATGACTCCGTGCCACCAGCACTGTTCGCAGCCATCAGACACTCCAAAGAAGCATTTGAAAGAGTTGCCCAAGTTGCTATGAAACAAGAGATCATTCATTCAGTGCCAAGAGAGGGAGGGAGAGAGGGAGAGAGGAGGGAGTGAGTGAGAGTGGGAGTGAGAGAGAGAGAGAGGTAAGAAAGGAAGTGAGAGAGAGAGAGAGAGTAACACGCACATATAAACGTCTTTGGGAGTCTCGGAGAAACCGTAATGAGGAATGGTGTCCATCCACCAACAGAATGCAAGGGTCAAGAACTGAAAGACGCTGCCCCACCACAGCATTACCAACATGTCATAAGATCTGTTCCTGTCTTCGCCTGTTTCTTCCACTTTGCGAGCTCTCGTTTTCTTGTTTAGTTTTTTTTTGTTAACTGAAGAGAACGGAACAAGAAAAGAAGAGTAATGAAATGTACCAAGAACTTTTCTTGGACAACGTTGGCAATGGCACCGGGAGCAACAGCCAACATGAAGATGAAGGCCCACATCAATCCTCCGTCATGTTGCATCAGCTTCTGCTTGCCCTCCACTGTATTGGCAAACCATGTATAAGAGAACTCAAAGGAGCC
This sequence comes from Balamuthia mandrillaris, assembly GCA_031835245.1. Taxonomy (NCBI): domain Eukaryota; phylum Discosea; order Longamoebia; family Balamuthiidae; genus Balamuthia; species Balamuthia mandrillaris. Next base: position 60,226 of record JAVKOQ010000275.1, read on the forward strand.
TTGAAAGCCAAAAATACAAACAACAGGATCGACAAACCAACAGCATGGATGGTAGGACTCAGCGAAAGCATAATACCGCTCACCACAAGCACCAAGGCCAATATTGGCTCCCATCTTAAACTGAGAGAGAGAGAGAGAGAGAGAGAGAGAAGTAAGAAAGGAAGTAAGAGAGAGAGAAAGAGAGAGAGAGAAACGAACTAAGGTAAAGCTCCATCTTTCTTGCCGATGAAGATGCGAGTGCAAATCATGCTCCACAAAATACCCGTCTATAAACGAAAGAGGTCAATGGAAGAAAGAAGCAAAGAATGAAGAATGGGAAAGAAGAAAACAGAAGAAAGAAGAAAGACGAATGAAGACAGAAAGATAGTAGAAAAAAGAAATGAGAATAACTTTGCTTGATTAGAAAGCAAGTGTGACATACGTTCACTAAGAGAGGCTGCAGCAAAGGAGGCGTTCGGTTCTCCGGACTGGCGTACACCAAAAGAAGTCCATTGAGTCCGTTGAAGACGCCGTTCAATATAAGCATCCACCAGTACGTCCTTGTGTGAAACAACAAAGGAAGAAAGAATGCAACGACTAAAATGTAAGGAAGCAGAAAAAGATGACCAGTTTGACAAACACAAAAAAGAGAGATACAGCATACCGAAAGGCAGGTGTGTTTCGTCCGTAGCCGATCAACTTCCAGATCCCCGTGTGCAAGCCAAACCCCACCGCGAACACAAAGCTGCAAAAGATGAGGACAAAGTAAGGCCCTCCCGACTTGGCGTCAAACGTCTTGAGCCACAGCGGCAGCGACACGGTCTGCGTGGCCACGCCCGTCACCACGCCAACCGTAAGAAGGGGAGAGAGCCAGTCCACGCCCCGAAGGAGGCGCCACAACTTGTTCTTGCCTGTGTTGGCGTCTCGCCCATCGCTTTCGGGAGACAATAAAGGGAGCTTTTCGTTATAGGGTTCTTGGATAACCGGATACATGTGGTTACTGTAATATTCGCCGCTATGCCTGCCCGCCATTTTTTGCGTGTGAGAAGCCGTCTCCCCCTCCTCCTTCCTCCTTCTTGTTGAGCGTTTCTTCTCTGTTGACCGGCCAACGGGGGAGGAAAAGACAATGCAAAAAGAAAAAAAGAAAGAGTCTTAATACTTTTCGGTGTAATTGCCTGAGTGTAATGACGCCGGCAATTAAGTTTTTCCTAGCCGAAATTCTTTTTCTCTAGCTAAACGTGGGTGAAACCGGCGGCGGGGCAACTAGTTGCTTTATGACCAAGAGCTCGGTCATCCACACTGACTCCCCCTCGAGACGGCCGTTGGGAAGGTGCGCGCTCCCTTGCCTCGGTAGAGGCCTTTTCCTCCTCTCCATCCAGGCAAAGCACAAGCCAGTTTTCCGCGTTTTTCTATACCTGATTACGATTGTCTACGTTTTATGTGCTTGTTTAGGAAATTAACTCCAATTTATATTTGCGTGACGTGTTTCGGAAAACAGATCCAACGAGGAAAAAATAAAAAAAAAGGGAGAAGAAGAAACAAGTCGACAGTGAAGAAGAGGTTGCTCAAGGAGGAATTGGGGCTGGAGCAGAACGAACGGAACCAGCGGCTGACCCGGCCTTGGGCTTCTTTGGGGAGGGTCTCAAGCAACTGCTGCATGACCCCTTTGCCGAAAAGACCAAGCAGCTGGAAGAGCGAGAACGCGTCGTTGCGGAGAGGGAGAAGCATGTGGATCATGTCCTGCGCCAGCTCGACGCTCAAAACAAAAACGGTGTCATCACTCTTCGCGTAGGACACACTGTGGAACCTCCTTCCATGGCAAAGAAGCTTCTGGCGGACTGCGCAACTTTTACTTGCTGCCCGAGCTGAAAGAGCAGGTAACGAATCAACTGGAATCACTTCTGGAGAAACGAAGGGGAAGAGGCTCTCCATGCCTCAAGCTGAAGAACGGCCAGCTGGATGGCAGTGGTGAGTACTGGCAGTGGCACAAAATAAAGCACATCGACAGTAATCACTTTCGAGTGCACACCCAGTCCCACACCAACGACACCGTCACCATAAGGAAGGATGGACTTACCACCTTGTCATGATAAGAACTACCGTTGCTAACTCACAGAATGGAGTGTACATGGCCCTTCAACTCAACGACACTGAAGTTAGCCAAAGCTACAATTGCATGAGCACGAACTACACAGCCAAAACGCAGATCAACGAGCTGTTCACCTTCAAGAAAGGGGACCAGCTGCGCGTGTACCAGACCCACAACAATGTCGCTAACAATGGTGGCCTTTACAACCAATTCTCCATTGTCCTTCCCTAACAACGTTGTTAATGCAGTTTCACTTGAACTAGTCTTGAAATAGTCTTTTTGAAACAGATAACACAAAAGGATACAAAGAGCAAAGGAAGAAATATAATTCAAAAAATAATAAAAAAGCAAACAAAAGGATGGAGATCATCCCCTTTCTACAATTTCCTCGACATCCACCTCCACTTCTTGTTCTACAGGGGCCGGGTGGTGATGGTGTTGTTGGAGTGGATCCTCACGGGCCTCTTGCTCCGCATCCCCATTCTCACTAAACGTAAAGAGGGTGATGGTGAGGAGGCCGTTGGAGTAGAGCTTAGTGGGAGTCTGAGCCACGTCGACCTCTGGTGGCAGCTGCCCCTCCAGCGTGAGCTCCCCTCGCCAGAGCTCCTCCTGCATGATGCGTACGTCCATGTCGGCAGGGAGGACGTTCCTACGGGCCTCCAACTTCCAGTGGCGGTTGACCTTGCTGATGGTGAAACGTGGGGCTTCCACTCCCACCAACTCAAACTGATACAGCACTTTGGAGAGGGAGGGAATGGTGATTATGTTGTAGCGAACCGATGTGTCATGACCGAGGTCTCCCAGGCCAGAGTAGGACAAGCGGTCCCGCTTCCTCTTTCGGTCGGGGCCGCCTAGGCCGGAAAGAAGGTTTGCCCCGCTGGCAAGAGAAGGTGTGGAGATGGAAAGAGAAGAGTGAGGAGAGGCCTCTCCGAGGAGGTGAGCCTTCCTTGCCTCCTCATAGGCCAGCTCGAACATGGCCTGCGGGTGGGTGAGATCCCCGATCATTCCTCCGCTGAAGCGCTTCAGGTCCTCAAACTCCAAGGGGTTGACAGGAGGGATGTAAGGCCCCGTCATGCCCCAAAAGATCTTGGCTCCTCCCTTCTGGGACTCCAGGACCCTCCGGGCGTGCTTTGTTGGCAAGAGGCCCAGCTCGTGAGGCGGAGGGGTTTGTGTCTGCTGTTGGCCAAGGGTCACGTCCTCTTTGCTGCCGAGGGGCGGATGGACGCCCACCACCGCACCGTCAGCTCCTGGCGTTCCAGCGGCAGCCCCAGCAGCGCCCGCTGCTCCCCCTTCCACTTCCATCTTCTCAGAGCCCTTCACTTGCTCCATGATGAGGTTCACTCGGCATTTGCCAAAGTCCTGTCGCCGCTGCCTGAAGCGCAGAGGGACCAGGCTGTTGTAGAACCAGTAGACCTTGCCAGCCTCCACGCAGTCCGTCTTCAAGGCGGCGGGCGTGTCCGAGAAGGTGAAGAAGGCCTGGAGGAAGCTCCTCGTGATCTTGTTCTTGATCTGGGCCGAGACCTCCTCCCCTGGCAGGTCGTTAAAGTCCTCCGTGTGGTGAAAGAGCTCCTCCACGCCGGGCAGCTGCGTGCCGTGCGCCGAGGCCGCCGAGGAGCCGCTCGCGGGCGAGGAGGCCAGCCGAGCGGCGCGCGGCAACAGCTTTTTCTTGCCTCCGTGGTGCGGCGTGGAAACTGCAGGACTTGTGTTCATGTTGTGTTACCTCTTCACACCCCTTCTCTTTCTTCTTCTTGTCCCTTGGCGGACTCCACACGTTGCACAAAAAAGCTTCTTGTGGTGTGTTCTTTTTGTGGAGCGTTAGTTTTTTGGGTGGTGGTGTTTTGTGTACGTTTTGTGGTGAGGTTGTGTGTAAAGTAGCCGTTAGGCGAGTTTTTTTTTCTGCTCGACTATTGGTCAAACCTTGGATCACGTTGGGGATTGGTGGCATTTTGTCGACAAATAGAAAAGTCCGAGGACGAGGGTTGGTTTGTTGGGAAAGACATTATTACGCAACCCCTCAAGCGGTATAGTTTACAAGGTAGCCAAATAAATAAAAGAAAGAGAGAAGAACGAAAGACGACGATGGTGCTGCTCCTCAGCCTTTTGGCGGGGCAGAGGAGGAGGTGGAGGTGGAGGAGCCAGAAAGCAAATCCAACAATTTCTCCGTAGCCGTGGTGAGCTGTTCGGCATAGTCTCGCAGTTGTTCCTGGTCTGGCGTGGTCTTTGTGGTCGTCCATTTCTGCTGGATGAGCGTTCTGATGGACGCGATGAGCCGCTCCTTATCGTTCTCCTCGTCCTCCTCGACCTCCTCTTCCAAGCTCTCTTTTTCCTCCTGTTGCTCCTCCTCGCTCAACAATTTTACGAATCCGTTGGGGAAGAGGCCAAATCCTTCACTGGTAAGACCCGTCCACCAGCCCGACTCGTGCATAAAGTGTACCTCGATGATGTCTCCCTTCCTACATTACACCCAATCTCATGAGCAAAAAAAAAAAGGCGACAGAAGAAAGAATAACAATACATACTTTAGCGATACTTCGTCGTCCTCTTCGGCTGTGTAATCATGAACGACGCGAGCTTGGTGAAAGGTGGTAGCAGACGCGGGTGCTGGCGGTGAGGCCAACAGCGCCGAGATGGCCGCTTTGTGTTGTTCCTCCACGCTCGATACATCACCCGCTGATAAGGAGGAAGGCTTCCGTGGTGAAATGAACCGATTTCCTCCTCCACTCGAGCCAGGAGAAGGTGAGTCTTTATGGTTGGTAGAAGGAGAATCAGGAGCAGGAGTAGGAGCAGAAACAGGGGCAGGAGAAGTAGACGTAGTAGAAGAAGTCGGAGAGGAGAGAGAGGAATTTTCGCTGGTAATGTCCAAAGCAGCGTCGGAAGAAGAGGGAGGTGAGGTTGCCTCTTCGCTGGACTCGTTTAGAAGTACTTGCGCCATCATGGTGGAGGACAGTCGATGGCTTCCATGCCTTGCGGTGTTCCTGCCATGCGCCGAAAGCAGCATGGAGACGGAGCTGTCTCTCGCCCTCGCAGAGGGCGCTTTGTGCCACTTGCTCCCTGCGCCCACGCTACCGCTTTTCTCCTGCACAGCAAGGGCTTCTTCCACTCGAAGAGGAGGTATGGCGGAGGACATTGATTGGGTTCGCGATTCCTCTTTGTTGTTAGAATCAGAGAGGTTCTGTTTGTGGGCGGTCATGTCTTGCATGGATTTGACGGGGGTCAACTTGGCGGAGCGAGGGCTCAGTTGGGTGGTGGTGGAGGGCGATGGCAATGAGGATGACAACATGGATAAAGAAGAAGAAGGGGAGGGAGGCGAGGGAGAGGGGGAGGAAGGTCGTGCAAGGTCTAACTCTTTGAGTAGTTCTGCGTCCAGTTCTGGCTTGTTAGCAGAGTGAGTGTGTTCCCACGTTGTTAACAATGTAAACACTTTAGGTCCACCAGTTTCCGATACTACATACAGTGGGGTGAAGAGAACGGGAAAGAGGAAAAGTTGCAAGATGAGGTTTAGTGAGCAAAAGGGACATTTTATAGACAGAGGAAAGAACAAAGTACCTAAATCTCTAAGTTTATCTAAGTGTGCTTTTACTCGCATAGTGGCATGCTCCAAATGCTCGTTGATAGTGCTCTGCATCATGTAAATGGGAGCCTGTAGCATACAAATGAAAGCGTGACGAAATATGAATAGCCATCAAAAGAAGAAAAGTAGAAGAAGCAACAAACCATGCGATAATATGACTTGTCGTTATCATAAAAAACTGGTTCTTTGTCTATGTTCTCTAAGTATCCTATTTCCTATATAACAAAATTATTAGACGTCACCAAATGAAACAAAAGTGATAAAGTGCAAAGAGAGAGACGCGAGGGAGTGGAGAAAGAATGGAGTTAACGCTAGGTAACTTCAAGAGAGAGAGAGAGAGAGAGAGAGAGAGAGAGAGAGAGCGAACAAACCATAAGAGTCTTCATGAGGTATTGGCTCGTTTCTCGCTCTGGCCAACCCAAGTTTTGTCGCACCCAGTTCACAGCCTCGCTGCCTGTAATCCATGCATCATTGCGAAAAAAAAAAATGTTAAGTCAGGAAAAAAAGGTGTGACAAAAAAAAAATAGAGAGATGAGATGAGAGACCAGAGAATACGCTCTTATACACTTTGATGCCTCTTCTTTTCTTTCGTAGCGGAATGCCATTCTTGGGGCTGTTCATGGCGGCGATGACCGTCCGCACGTCATCGTCAAACGTGCCCGTAGAGTTCTTTCGCTGTTGGGCCTTGAGCTGCGCGGTTGCCCCTGCTTTGGCGGTCCTGGAAGGCGCTCTCGGCGAGGTTGGAGGGAAGCCAGAAGAACACTTGTCCATATTGTTGCTGTCTACTTCTTTGTGATTTTTGGTCAAAAAAATCCCCAAAAAAAAAACAGGACAGCGATGGAAGTCTTACGATTGCAAACAGGGGTGTTGGTGTTTTGTTCACTGCTTACAAAAAAAGAAGAAACAACGTCGTTTTGTTGAGCAGCAACAGCGGTATACCTTTGTCGAGCACCACCAGGCCGAAGGGAGGAAAGAGCAGAGTTCCTCTCTCTTCTCTCTCTCTCCCACTACTTTCTTTCCTCTCTCTTCGTCTTCGTCAACACACAATTTAAAAAATAAAACAAGTCAGGTCAGAGGGGTCAATGTTCCGGTCTCGTGACGACACAGAGGTTTGCGTGTCGACGCGACACATTGGTGGCCAATAGCGAAAAATAGAATATCTAAACTAGGGCTACCAATCAGAAATCAGATCCGGAGATTATCTTGCTTCTTTTTGTGTAAAAATTGCAGCACCTCTTCTCAAAACCTGACGAATAGATGTTAACTTCTTTCCCCCCCTCACTTTTTATTTATTTTTTTTCGTTGATATGCAAGTACATAGTTTTACTCAAGACCGAGTTGACGTGTAATGCCCGTTGAAGTCCAGACGCATCAGCAAATCTTCCACTGTTGAGAACATAAAAGAAACGAGAAGTTAGATCAGCGAGAGAAGAGAGAGACAGAGAGAAAGAGAGATGATGGTGATGGTGATGGTGATGGTGATGGTGATGGTGATGGTGATGGTGATGGTGATGGTGATGGTGATGGTGATGGTGATGACAAGAGAACGCACAATGAGGACTCTTTTGTTGCTTGACCACTCCTTGCAACACTGTGCACAGCAGCTGCACCCGTTGATGAAAGACATCTCCAAGTTCGTGCAACGAGCGAGTCGCATTCATTTGTCGTCCTTCTACCGAAGCAGAAGCGGGAGAAGCAGAAGAGAGACGCTTGAAAGCCCCTGTGACATCGAGTGCCTTCTTTATGGCAGCCATCACGGAAGCAGCTCGCTCTGTCAAAAGACAACGATCGGTTATCTTGGCGAGAAAGCGTTGGTGCAGGGCAAGAATCTCGTCCAGAGTTCTTGCTTTTGTGAACAACGGCTTATATTCGACCCATACTGCCTCTAATGCCTTTGGCAAAAATGAGGAACGATAAGGAGAAGAATGAAGGAAGAAAGAAGAAAGTCGTTTGATACCCTATTCATGATATAATCCTGAAAGCTGTTAACAAAATGAAGCATTTTGGCCCGAAGGAGATGCAGGTGGTGGGCAGCTCCCTTTGTGCATCCAGAGAAAGACAACTGACGGAGCACGATGTCCAATCCGTATTTGGCCTTTTGTATCTGTAGCAGCAACAACCACACTTTGTTGTACTTTTCTTGCACTTCATTGTCCAGAAGTAAACTGATTGGCCAAGGCGCCTAACGTAAACATTCAGTTGATTGATCGAGAAGGAGAGGAGAAGTAGGGGAGAGAAGTTACATTGTAACGCAGCCGCAAATCATCCAGTCTATGACTGCGAATGTTGCTTAGCTGTAGGGACAAGGAGGCTTCAACTCCACCGACCGATAATGATGAAGAGAGCTTAAAAGAGGTCGAGTAGAGGGCAAGCATATCTTGCAACAATAAGTTAAGCTCGAATTGATCACCAAAAGTGATGGTGTCCCCGTCGTTCAACTAGAACCGAAACATCTCAAAGTAAGTCTTGAAGTTGAGAGATGAGAGGAGCATAGAAGAGCTAGAGGAAGAAGAGGATGAGAGAGAGAGAGAGAGAGAGAGAGAGAAGTAGAGGGCGAAACCTGCTGCAACAAATGAGGAACAAGCTCACGGCAAAAACTAGCATCTTGCATGAAGAAAGCAAGACGAAGCCGAAGCATATGGTCCCATAACTTGTACTTCTCGGTAAGAAGTTTCAGCAAAGCGGAATGAGCTGCGTCATAGCGCAGTGATAACGATGGCAACAAACAACTCTCTAGCAAGAGAGAGGGATGAAAAAAAGCCAATGTGTTGCTATGCTTGGGTTCGTCGTGCCGCTCTGATTCCTCTGAACTTGCCAACATCCAAGCTACGCAATCCGGCCCTTCATCGCTCCAAGAAGATAACTTGTTTG
>JAVKOQ010000276.1:0-68698 GCA_031835245.1 Balamuthia mandrillaris
AGACGATATGAAGCAGATGATGAATAATATGTGGAAGATGATGAAGATGAAACAGAAGCGAATGAGAGCTGTTGATCGATCCACCGAGAGAGGTCATCAATAGAAGCCCCACTGTCGTTTTGTTGTCGTTGGAAGAAGACATCGAGTGGCATGTCTACTTGGAATGCTTCGTTGAGCTGTTGAACGACTTGTACAGCGGAGAGAGAGTCTCCTCCCAAGCTTGAAAAGTCTCCCTCTTCTGCAACTTCTTCGCCTCCGTTTAAACCTGGCAACACTTGTTTCAACACTTGAAAGACTTTCGCTTTGGTCGTGGAACGATCTACTTCCAACTCAAGGTAGGCACTCTCTATCTCTTTCCTTAATCGAAATAAAATTGAGTAAGTATGGAGCAAGAAAGAGGAAGAATGTAGAAAACGTACTTGTAATGCTGTGCGATCGCTCGCCGACAAACTTTGTTAGTGGGAGTCATAAGGCCATTATCAGCATTCCACCCACAAGCGTCAAGAATTACTCCACGGGGCACTTCGTACGCCGCCAAATCGTCTTTGTGATGAGCTGCAATTCGACCAAAGTCCTTCATCACAGCCCTCTTCAACTGTACATTCTGACAAAGTGCATCCCAACTCTCATCATCTTCCTCTTCTTCTCTTTCTTTCTGCTTCTCGATTTGTTTGTTCTGTAGTAGCCATTCCTTCGCCACTGTCTTGTTGATAACACAAATGGCGATGAGACAGTCTTTGAGGCTGTCTCCCCAAATGCAGAGTTGGTCCAGGAAAGGGCTCTCCAGGAAGATAGTTTCGAGTCGCTCTGGAGCGACGTACTCTCCTTGTGCTAGCTTGAAGAAATTCTTCTTTCGGTCGATGATGTGTAACTTGCCGTCAATGAGAGTTCCGATATCGCCTTTGTTTACATTGGGGTAAGTGGAAGAATCTTAAAAAAATGAAGAGGGTAGAGAAAGAAGAAAGAGGTACCGGTGCAAAACCATCCATCTTTAATGGCCTTTTCTGTTTCTTCTGGGTTATTATAGTAACCAGGAATGACCATGTCTGATTTCTGATTAGCAAACAAAAATAAGCAAACTTTCAAATATTAGGAAGAGAAGAAGAAGAAGAAGAAGAAGAAGAAGAAGAAGAAGAAGAAGAAGAACAAGAAGAAGAAGAACAAGAAGAACAAGAATTCAGTAGAAAGAAGAAGAAGAAGAACAGAAACATACCACATAAATCTCGCCACGAGGATAGGGAAGATCAGTGCTAAAATATTGCATCTCAGGTACGTCCACCAGCTTGACTTGCACGTTTTCATGCACGTACGTCTCTGTGCAAATGGAGCCGCACTCCGTGGCGCCATAACCATCATACACGGTACAGCAGAAGCAACGAGCCAGCCATGCTTTGACAGCCTCGCTAGAGGGAGCTCCACCAGTGACCAGCATCGCGGTTCGTCCACCAAAAGCACCTTCAAAGCGGCGTAACGTTTCTTCTTCAACTTGTGCCAACTGTTGGATGGAGAAGAGCGAAGAAGAGCGAAAGGAGAGCAGAGAGAGAGAGGGAGAGAGAGATAGGGGAGGAGGGAGGGAGGAGAGAGAGAGAGAGAGAGAGAGAGAGAGAGAGAGAGATGGCGAGGAGAAAAAGGAATTGCACAAAGAAAATGACAATGAAAGCAAAGAAATAGTGAAAAAGGTCAACATTCAAAGAGAGAGAGAGAGAGAGAGAGAGAGAGAATATGTACGGGTTTCTTCGGGTCAAGGGCGTGTCTTTTAGCAACTGCTTCTTTAAAGTCAGAATAGAGCTTATTATACAGCCTTGAGGAAAAAACAAAAAAAAAAAGCTTTAGAAGGAGAAGAGAAATGTGTTGCAAAGAGAGACGTAGAAGAAGAGGAAACAAAGTTGGATAGAAACCTCGGCACGGCTGACACCAAAGTTGGTCTCAACTTTCTGAAGCTGTCAAAGAGAGTGTCCATCTCTTCTCCAAAAATGCCAACTCTTCCTCCCAGCACCAATGACTGCATCACGTTCGTTCGTTCTGTGTGCGCCAAAGGAGAGAAGGAGAGCACGACGTAAGGATCAGGATAGGTGTACTGCACGTTGATGTCGCTGTTGAGAATAAAGTCAGTGATGATGGCTCCTTTGGGAACTCCAGTCGAGCCGCTTGTATAACACAATGTTACAATGTCATCCGGCTTCACCGAGTCAAAAGGGGGCATCGGGACAGGGTTCTTCTCTCCAGCGTCGAAAAGTTCTTTCATGGAAACAAGTTTTAGAGTTGAGGAGGAGGACTGAAGAAGAGTTTGAGCTCCTTCTTCTATCCCGTCTTCCATTTGGATGAGATAAAGAAGGGAAGGGCAGTTGGAGGATGATGCTTGGATGAACTTGGGAAGCAGTTCTTTGCTGCAGATAACGCCTTTGATCTGTGCGTTGTTGATGATATGCTTGATACTATTCGAATCTGTAAAGAAAGAAAGAAAGGTGTTATTGAAGAATGAAGACAAAGACGATAAGGAGAAGAAGAAGAAGAAGAAGAAGAACAAGAAGAAGAACAAGAACAAGAAGAAGAACAAGAAGAAGAAGAACAAGAAGAAGAAGAAGCAGAACAAGAACAAGAAGAAGAAGAAGAAGAAGAACAAGAAGAAGATGAAGAACCAATGGTAGTGTGGATGGGAATTGGTATAAAATGATAGAGAAGGCAAGCATAGTCGGCTATATACCACTCTAAACGATTGCGAGCACATATGCCTATAAAGTCTCCCTCCACAGAATGTCAGCAAGGAGACAAGACCAAAGCAAGCAAGAAATGAAGAACGAGAAAGGAGGTACTGGTTGAAAGATAGAATGAAGGCCAGACGCAAACGTGCAGCTGCGAGTGAAGACCTCATCGTAGGTGACCCACTGGAAGTCGCCATAGCTGCCATCCTGAAGCCGTTCCCTCGTTCCAAAGCATGGCCTATGCAGATACCTCTTCCACAGGTTTCTAGTTATTTTTGTTTGTTTGGGTTAACGCAATAAAAGAACGAAAAAAAATGACAAAATGAAAAAAAAAATGAAAAAAGAGAAAGTCGGGCATACGTGAGGGTGTGAGCAGAGGTGCTGCCTTGGACCGGTTCTGCATTTCCCATCTCAGCTGTTATTTTGGTTTTTCTTTTTTGATGAGAAAAACAGAAAGGAAGAAACAAAAGAAATGAAAACGATGAGAAAGGAAGGCAAACGAACGGGTTTCTAAAAACATTGGAAACGGATGTTTTCCTTTCTGGTAGCAACTCTCGCACAAGTCAAAGTCAGGAACTTCGAAGGATTTGTATCGCTTGTCGGGTTCTATTTCGTGGTGGCATTCGTCGCAGATCCAAGCGATTGCATATTTGGTGTCAGGGATGAGGAACAAGCTTCCAACGGTGGCACCTTCGCCTTCCTGTTGTGGAGCGGTGGCGGTGTTGCTGTTGGCATGGCTTCCATCCGAAGAGGCTCTCAAGGGTTTCACTTTCTCCTGCGATGCGCGCAAGAACGACATCTTTGACTCTTTCCCGTTTTCTCTGTCATATTAATATTGTCGACACAATATTATTTGTCGACATTATAATATTCGCCGACAAACGACCTGCATCGATAATTATCTTTCACCTATCGAAAAAATTGAAATAGCGAGGGAGTCGACGAATATTGTGTCGGCATAAAAGAAAAAAGTTGCGGAAGAAGAAAAGAGGAGGAAGAGGGACAAGAAGAAGCCGAGTGGACTTTTGCGACGCATTTGTCTGTTGAACTGTTCCTCTTCTGGGTCGTTATTACCACTACCGCTCCAGCGTGCTTAACAACATTCTTGGATCGTGCGTGCATCAGCATAAACAAAAAGTTTTTGTATTAGCACTCATCAAATGACACATCGGGAAGAGCGAAATCAAGATGCAACGGTGTACTGCGGCGAGTTGGATGCTCGTGTTACAGAGTCACTCCTGTGGGAACTCATGCTACAAGCTGGCCCTGTTGGTATGTTTTTGATCCTTTAACGCTTCTCCTCTCTTTTTCTTGATTGATTCATCTCACTTTGCTTCTTTCTTGTTCTTGTTCTTGTACTTGTACTCCTTGTTCTTGTTCTTGTTCTTCTTCTTCTTCTTCTTCTTCTTCTTCTTCTTGTTCTTCTTCTTCTTCTTCTTCTTCACAAAGTGAACGTGTACATACCGAAAGACAAACTGACCAGCACACACATGGGCTACGGCTTTGTGGAGTTCAGCTCCGAGGAGGACGCCGAGTACGCCATCAAGATCATGAACATGATCAAGCTCTACGGCAAGCCCATCCGCGTGAACAAGGCCCGCAAGGAGGGCCGCGACCTCGACGACGTCGGCGCCAACCTCTTCATCGGCAACCTCGACCCGGAGGTCGACGAGAAGCTGCTCTACGACACCTTTAACGCCTTTGGCGTCATCATCTCCACCCCCAAGATCATGAGGGACCCCGAGACGGGAGAGAGCCGCGGCTTTGGCTTCGTTAGCTTTGCGGACTTTGCCTCGTCGGACGCCGCCATCGAGGCCATGAACAACCAGTTTGTGTGCAACCGGCCCATCACTGTGACCTACGCCATCAAGAAGGACAGCAAGACCGGGGAGCGTCATGGCAGCGCCACTGGTATCGCTCTCATTCCTTTGTTGTTGCTTGTTTCTTTCTTTATTTTGTTTTGTTTTTTGTACATTTTCTCACTTCATATGTTTCTCTTTTGAATTATACAGAACGTTTATTGGCAGCCAACAATCCGCTTCGCTTTTCCAGCAATCGCCCACACACACTGTTTGGCACAGGGCCAGCCGCGGGCATGGGAATGGGCATGGGTATGGGCATGGGAATGCCTCCTGGCGTTCCACCTACCGGCGGTGTACCTCCGTTTCGTCCACCGACAGCAGCTCCAATGATGGGCATGCCTCCCCCTCCCTTTATGCCTGGCATGATGGGTATAATTTCTCTCTCTCTCTCTCTCTCTCTCTCTCTCTCTCTCTCTCTCTAAACTCCCATCTTAGTTCTCTTTCTCTTTAACCTCCTTTCATTAACTCTCTTGTCTGTCAACAAACAAAAACTATCCATAAGGACAAGGAGGAATGCCGCCACCGCCACACATGGTGTTTGGGCGCGGTGTACCTTTTGGGGGGATGCCGCCACCCCCTCATGGAGGAGCACCGTTCCAACCTCCCTCCTATCCGCCACCTCCTCACATGCACATGATGATGCCGCCTCCTCAACAACAACACAATTCTGCTTCATCTTCATAATAATCAAGCTATTTATCCAACCTTTTTTTTTCTCTTTGTCTATCTTTGCGTTCTTCAAAAATAGCTATTTTTTTATTTTTGTTTTTATTTTATTTTTGGTTTAATTAATTACAAAGTTTATTATACAAAATAACAGACAACAGTGGAAGTTTCGACCGAAAGAAGCGAAGAAGATGGCAAGCACGGAAAGCCCCTCCGTCCCTCCTTCCGCCAACGAACAATTTTCTACCGACGAGGGCGAGGAATTGTCTCCTCTGAAGCGCACCATCGCGCAACGCCAACTCCAAAAAAGGGGCTCTCGTCGAACCATTCGGCCTTTTTCCAAAAATTCTTCTCTCGACGAACTCTTGTCCTCCGCTTCCTCTTCTTCATCCTCTTCGCCAACTATAGACAGAAGCAAGTGGAAGGTTAAGGCGTTTCGCAACAATCCGGAATTAAACAACCTTCGCGAGCGGTTGAATCCGCTTTCGCGGGCTGTTTCCTTCGCGAGAACCTACAACGACACCACTCTGCAACAGCTTTTGAACGATTCGAAAGAGGAGAACCAATCTTTCTCGGGAGGCCTTTCGGCAACTTTGTTGCAGGAGTCTTCTGTGTTGGACCCGGAAAAGGTTTTGTTGCTCATTCATCAGCACCTCAAGTATGCTGGACTTAAACAGGCCGCTCGCGTTTTGGAGAAGGAGAGACCTCATCTTCGACGTATATGTTCCTCTCTCTTGCTTAACTTTCTTTCTTTGTCCTTTCTTGTCGCTTCGTTTTTCATGAACTAACGCTTTTTGTTTGAAAATAAAAGCTGCTGAGAATCAAGGCACAGATGATGAAAGCAGACTTCAAAGTTTGTTGAAGCTCGCAATGAAAGATGCGGAACGCGTCTGGGATCTTTCCATCAGTAATTCTTCTTTTACCCTTTCTCTTCTCTTTCTTTCTTTCTTTCTTTCTTGTCGTTTCTTTCTTGTCGTTTCTTTCTTGTCGTTTCTTTCTTGTCGTTTCTTTCTTGTCGTTTCTTTCTTTCTTTCTCTCTTCTTGTTTTTTCTGTTTTTTTTTTCTGTCTCACTCCTCTTCTTTTATTTTTTGTCGAATTGGAGACGAAAGAGCTCAAATGGGACAGTTGGATGATGAATTGGAAGAACATCTAAACGATTTAGAAATGTTAGAAGAAGGTAACACTCTTTATTTATTTTTTTTTGAACAAATTAACTGTTCGTTTACTTACTTAGTTCTCTGGATGGTTTCTGGTGATGTTTAAAACAAAATAACAGAAATATTCCAAAAGGGGACGAACATGTGGCAAACAAACGACACAGGACCGCTGAAAGCAGAAAACGAGCTCGGCATACAAGCTGCCTCTCTCAACAAGCTCGTCGAGACTCTAACCTCCGAAAAACATGCCGGTACTTTCTTCGTTCGCATTCCTCTTTAGGCCTGCCTTATTTATTCTTACTTCTTTGCTTCTTTCTCCTAACCAAACGAAAAATAGACCAATCCTTCATAAAGACTTTCTTGATGACCTATCGAACTTTTACCACACCCGAAAAGCTTCTCATGAAACTTATTGAACGGTACAAAGTCCCCATTGACCAGAAGCCGAAAGACATGGACCTTGAGAAATGGAATATGCACGTTTCTTCCATCCGACTGCGTGTTTGTAGAGTTCTCAAGAAATGGGTAAGCAATCTCTTGTCATCATTTTCTATTCCTTAACTGTACTTGTTTCTCTTTCGCTGTTGTTCCTCTTCCACTTGCCCTTTTTCTTTCATTTTTTAAATGTTTTTTCCTCCTTTACAATATTATGATGCATGTATTGCATAGGTGGACGAATATCTGGAAGATGAACTCCATAGTCTACGTTTCATCAAAGCCCTTCTCGACTTTTTAGAAACGCTGAAAAGAGACGAACAAGTTTTTGCCAAAATTGCCGCAAAGGTTCTGGAATCTTTGAACCGTCAGGTTAGCGTTTCTTTCTAGTCGATTCTTTCTTTCCTGTTGTTTAATATTCTTTATTGGCAAAATGTATTCTATCAAACAAAAACAAAAATAGCTTACAAGCAACGAGCCACCGAAAAAGAAGATCTTTCCGGAACCACCACCAGAACCTAGAGTTCCTCGCAACGTCTTTTCTCCAAAGTTATCTCTGATGGACATTCACGACGAAGAACTAGCGCGACAACTCACTTTAGCCGAATTCCAAATATTCAGCTGCATAAAACCGAGAGAGCTTTTGAACCTTTCGTGGAGCAAACCGAAGCAACGCCATCGTTCTCCGAACGTACTCAAGATGATCCGATACTTCAATGATGTTAGCACATGGGTCTATTCTTGCGTTGTCCAGTGCGATCGATTGAGGAACCGCGCCAGAATTATGCTCAAGTTTCTCAAATTAACTGAGGTTAGCTCTCTTTCTTCTTCATTATTCTTTACTCGTCATCCTCCTGCATTCTTTCTTATCTACAACGAAACGGAACACAAACAAACACAAACAATAGAACTTGCATAAACTTAATAACTTTAATGGAATGATGGCTATAATGGCAGGATTGAACGCTTCGCCCATATATCGGCTCAAGCATACCAAAGAAGAGGTCGGCAAAAGCAACTTCAACACTTTCAACCAACTGGAAAGTTTGATGGACAGCCGACAGTCCTTCAGGACTTATCGTAACGCCCTACGAAACGTTAATCCCCCTTGCATTCCTTATTTGTATGTATCTCCTTCTTGCTGCTTCTTCTTGTTCTTGTTCTTGTTCTTGTTCTTGTTCTTGTTCTTGTTCTTGTTCTTCTTCTTCTTCTTCTTCTTCTTCTTCTTCTTCTTCTTCTCCTTCTCCTTCTTCTTCTGCTGCTTCTTCTTCTTTTCTTCTCGTTCCTCTTCTTCAAACAAAGAGCAAGTTCTGGTTGTTTTTCATCCACCCTAACCTCATTTTTCCAGAGGAGTCTATTTAACGGATCTGACGTTCATAGAGGACGGCAACCCGGACTATGTCGACGATCTCATCAACTTCTCCAAAAGACGAATGGTCTACGATGTCATCAGCAAGATCCAACAGTTTCAGCAGCTGCCCTACAACTTTCATCCCATACACCAGATCCAACATTACATCGCCAACTTTCCTCGTGTAGACGAGACCACTGCATGGACCCTCTCCAACCAACTCGAACCCAAATCCGCTGCTCGCTCGGATATCCTTTAGTGGTGGTTTTTTTTGTGATGCTTGCTTGTAACTTATACAAATATTTTTTAACAAAAAGAGAGACGTTCCCTGTCGGTCGTTCCCACATTTCTCTCACGCCCCTACCCTCTTTCTCTCTTCTTTGGAGGCCTGCTCAAAAGTTCTCTCTGGTATGACTCATGATGGCGGCACAACAGACCTTCATGCGGACTAAGTTCCGCTGCGGTGTGCTGTGAGGTGCTTTCCTGGGTTTGGACAGAGCGTGTGCTCGCTTCGTGGTACAAGGACACCGTTGGTGCGGGCAATTCTACAGGTTGTCTTCGCTCTTGCGCTTCGGCTAGGGACAGGGTTTGTGTAGATGTAGCAGTGTCATCTTCCCTTGCTGTGAGCTGCGTTTGATCCGCTTTTGATGACGATAGACGGTTTTCTGCACTATCCTCCAAGTCGCAGCAACCACAACCAAACGTGGGCAAAACAACACCAGCGGTCATCACAACCTGGCGCTCGAATGCAGGGCGATCTCGCGGTTTCTTGTCTTGTTTTCGGCCTCCAGCTTGGCTATGGCTTGCTTATTATCCTCTTCTTGCTTTGCTATTCTCCTCTGTCTGCCTTATATTCCTCCGTGTAACGGGTGAAATTGTAAAGCATTCCATTGAGGAGGAAAATAAGGCAGCCATTGCCAAGCAGGGGGAAGAAAACAAGACAAGAAAACGCGAAGCTCCTGGAAAAAGTCATTGAGAACCTGCAACAAGTCGTAGAAAAATTGCACTAGCACGCCGTCCTCCTCAACCAACCGCAACACACATTCTCTGCTCTGTTCGAAGCTGTTGCTGACAAGTCACTTACAAAAAGTAGAGAAGATAGAAAGAAGACAAAAGTCAGAAAGATGCAGAGAAGATAATACCAATGAGGTACACCGTACAACATAACCGCAGACAGAGATGAAGGGTTCAACGCAAAAACCGCGAACAGAGACGGCAAGTAGACATACCTTTATGTCGAACCCAATGTGGCTGGGTTTTTGCGTTGCGGGCAGCATTTCTATTTCAGATTGAGCAAGGCGAACTACTATCACCACTTGGTGCGTTCGCCTTTGCCTTCGCCTTCACGTTCGCGTCCCCGCCCGTCGTCCTTACGGCAGTAATTTTTTTTTTTTTTTGTTGCTTTGTTGGCCATGACGACATTGATGTAAGGAAACAAGACACGGCGCCTCCTCAGTGCATCAGAAGCGACAACAAAGATATCCTGATTCTCTTTGCAGGGGGGCGAATGCAGATTCGAAGAAGGTGCCTCTGTGGTGTGTGTGTGTTTTTTGGCTTGATCACCACAAGTATTTATTGTTGCATACGTTTGAATGAAAAAAAAATTGTTTCTCTCTCTCTCTCTCTCTCCACAAATCCATTTTTTTGTTTTTGTTTTTTGTTGTTTCTTTTTTTTTCTACACCCTAAACTCGTAGTTACCCGCTTTAGTGACATAACGAACCCATTTGATGGTCTCATAGTGGCTCTTCTCAAAGACTTTCAAGAAGCGGACGTGCAGCCCAGAGGCGGTGAACATCGGCACTTGGAACTGCATGGCGATGGGGGGCTTCGTTGTCTGCCTCTTCTCGAGGTTCACCGAGGAGATGAGCTTGACGGAGGTGCTGAGCGATGCTTCCGCTCCTCCTGGGAACCGTCTTATCCTGTTATTATTTATTATTTGGTATAAGTTAAAAAAACACATTCCTTTATGAGCAAAAGAAAAAGGAAAGCGGGAGGGAGAAAGAGGTACCTCCAAAGAATGGCTTCTTGTTCAGGTCGGTATTTGGCTTTGCCAGCGGTGACCTGGATCTTGCAGGCAGCAGTGTTCTTGGGAACGGGGAGCTTGATCATGACGTTGGAGCCAAAGAGCTTTGGGCTAAAGTTGGCTTTGACGGTGATCTTGGCTTCCACTCTTGTTCGCCCAATTTCGTTGACAATTGGAATTATCTTGAACGGGAGGTGCAAATTTTCAGTGATGCGGTATCTATGATACAGAATAAGTTGAGTTTGAGTAAAATCGAAAAGGAAGATACGAGGAAGGAAGCATACTTCATCAACTCAAAGACACCATCAGGAGGAATAAAGCTGATGGTTCGGTCCGTGTCAAACTTGCCCAGCTTGACACATTGATGGAAAGTACAATCGTCCAGCTCAATTCCATCTGATCTCCTTTGAAATTTTTGTTTGTTCGTTCGAATGATAGAAAAGGGTTAATGACTTGAGAAGAAATAAGAAAAACAAAGCGACATACTTTCGTCTTGCATGGCCTCCCTGAGGACCACCGCCTTCTTTTGCCATCAAAAGTTTGTCGTTCAATCCGAATCTGCACTCGGGCATGCCTGACAGCAAACTCTTCATAATAACTTGGCCCGCTACATTCATGTTCAATATATTACCTTTGGGTAAGGGAGAGGAAGAGGGAGAGGAATGAGTAAACGAGTCCATCATTCAAAAAAGATGGAGAGACACAACAAGAAAAAGCAAAAGAGTAAGAGCAAGAGAGATGGAGTTTTGTAAACATACCTTTGGCAGACATAAGCAAGTTTACAGACTCAACAACGTCGATGAAGAGCTCATTTTTCCGATACTTGATGCCTGGTTCTCTCCAAGGGCAGGGGCCCGCACCGGTCACGCTCACTGTTATCTTTTGCAGCCTCTCTTCCTTCACCTTATCAGCAGACTCTTTCTGTCTGGCCTTGCCTTGCGTAATGTAGAGCTTCAAAGCTTCCGTATCCGTTGTTTGGGGATAGCCATAGTCCAAGATTTCTGTCGTTTGATCTTATTTAGAAACAAGAAGAAGAATAAAGAAAATGGACAAGTAGAGAGAACAAGACGAAAAGGAGGAGAGAAAACGGGCAGAGTAGAAGAGAGCACGAGGTAACTGCAGAAGAAAAGGAGGGCAGAAGACACAAAAAAAAGACTCGAAAGAACATACCGTCTAACAGCTCATAGATGAGGACAAAGTTGTTGCGGATGGTCTCTTCCGTGACTTTGCCGTCAAAGTAGGCCCTGAAGACAGAGAGTATGTTCTTGAGCATCTCAAATACCAGGCAGCAGTTCACGTTCTGCTTGGTCACAGCCAAGACGTAGATCTCGCCATGACGAACGTGCAGGAGAAACGTGGAACCCAAGGTCTTGATGGGCGAACGCACTTCCTTCGCGTTGAGGACGTGCAAACGAAAGGCTTCTGCGATGCCTCGACTGTGCACGGTAAGAGAGAGAAAATTTAGAAGAGAAATGAAGGGAGAGGGAGAGAGAGAGAGAGAGAGAGAGAGAGAAACAAAGGGAAAAAAAAGAGGGTGAGAAACACAGGATGACGAGAACAGATGAAAGGAACAAAAAAGAAAGAACAAAACCTGATATCGTCACGATAAACTCTGGAGATCAGAACGTCCCCTCTCGAGTTTAGAATGCAAATGCCGCTTATCATCTTCTCCTCCTCGAAAAAAAAAAGACTTTGGAATGGATGGCACGTTCACACTCGAATCTTCCTCAACCACCTCAAATTCTTCCCGTGCGCCAAGCAAAATAATTTTTTTTCACCCTACCCTCTCCAAACCTAAACGTACACTCCCAACCAACCCTCCAAGCTCCACTCTCCTCTCCACTTGCTTTCTCTCTCTTGCTACTTTGTTTTTTTCGCTGCTCTCTTCTTTATTTATTTTATTTTTTTGGAGACCCATGTCGACAAAAACACCTTTTTTGACCCTATTTTCTGTGGACAAGAACCTTCGTATCCTCGATGGCCCGCAATCGGTGTGCTGTAGAGAAGGATGGTCCCCCCCCCCCTAAAGTGGCTCAATGCTTTGATCTGTTACTGAAAGTTTCAAACCACCAATCAAAAATCAAAACAGAGGCTTACCATAAAAAGGCCTTTTCTGTTGTCTTTTTCTTTGTCTCATCTCTAGCAGAGATCTTTCACGTCGACAAAAATTCATTGCTCCGCTTTACCCCCCCCCCCACAATTACAATTTATCGCTTTACCCCCCTAAAGGGGTTTAAGCCTCTGTTTTGATTTTTGATTGGTGGTTTGAAACTTTCAGTAACAGATCAAAGCATTGAGCCACTTTACCCCCCAAAGCAGCTGCGGAGGACTGATCGTGGACCAACGCACGACGGTGCGAAACGAAGAGGTTAACCCAGAGAAACCATTCTTGCGACTTGGCTGGATGCATGTTTTTTTTAAAAAAAAAACTGCAACCACAACAAAAAGAAGCTGCAACAACTGTGTGGTTACCCCTCTGAATGATATGCTTGATGTAGGGAGAAGGTGAAGCGGTGTTGTCGGGGTGGACGGGATGCCCACCCACATTCGCACCGCAAAGCTGTTCACCCAAGTCCAACGAAACGACTCCTCAGAGGAGATTCACCTTAAAATTTAAGGTGGGGCACCACATAAAAAAATGACACGCGGGGAAATAAAAAAAAGCAGCAGAGAAACGAAAAAAAAAATAGAAAGAAAGAGTAGAGAGAGCGAGCGAGAGAGCAAGCGAGAGAGACTTTCCCCCCTTTTTTTTGGCCGTGCTAGTCGTCAAATCTCTCTTCTTTTCTTCATTTTCTATTTTTTTTTTGTTTTTGCCCAGATCTCCTCTGCTACAGGAAGCAAAGAAACCAAAAGAGATGCTCAAACACGGTTGTCCCAAAGCGGCCACGGCTGCTGCCACCATCAGCACGCTCAGCGGTAGCGGCGCTTTGACAGCGAGATGCTTTGCTTCCACGTTTGTGCAGGGCTCGCGAAGGAGCATGCATGTGAACGCTCTGAACGTGACGGCGGCGACGAAGCGCCGTGCAGCTCTGGTTTGCAGGTACCAGCATCGCTTGCAGCAGCGACGCTCCATGCACAACCCCACTCCTGGTCAGATCCCTCCTCCATTGCCTTCCTCCCCAGAGGCCAGCCGCCTGCCCATTGGCACCATACTCATTGTCACCATCGTTGGTGCTGGTGTTGTCACTCTGCTCAACTTGCCGACTGCTCAACGAATTTCTTCCATTGAGGAGGTGCAACTATTCTCCTGTCTTCTTTTCTCCTGTCTTTTGTCTTTTCTTCCCTGTTTTCTCGCTCTTCTGTCTTCCCTTTCTGTCTTCCTAGCTCTCTCCTTTTCTTTCTTCCTCCCTTTTCCCGTTGTCCTTTGTCGTTTCTCACCCTCTTTTCTCTGTTTTTTCCTCTCCTGCAGAAACCACACGTTTTGTTGCAGAAAGTATTTTCCAAGTATGCCTCTATCGAAGAAGACGATGGGCAAAAGTACATGACCAGGGCCGACTTTGTGAGCTCTTTGGTGCCCGCCGGCATGGACAAGACCAGAGCCTTGGCTCAGGACACCTTTAAGGAGCTATTCCCTGTGGTCAACGGAAAGGAAACCAGGATCTCTCTCTCCGAGTTTGTGCTGTTCGACTCTTTAGCCTCCACTACCGAGACGGCACTTGGCACCGCCTTTAGGATCTTTGATCTGGATGGTGATGGCTACGTCGACAAGGGTTTGGCCTTCTCTTCTCTTCATCGTCCTCTTCTGTTCTCTTCAAGGTGTTGATGGTGCATATCATTGCAGAGGACTTTAGGAAGGTAATCGCCTCTCAGGCTGGACCC
Organism: Balamuthia mandrillaris; assembly: GCA_031835245.1. Classification (NCBI taxonomy): domain Eukaryota; phylum Discosea; order Longamoebia; family Balamuthiidae; genus Balamuthia; species Balamuthia mandrillaris. The sequence continues at coordinate 14,018 of JAVKOQ010000276.1, forward strand.
AACCTCGAATTTGATTTAGAGGACGAGTTTTGGGTGCCTTACTTCGGATCCGATGGCAAAGGCAAAATAAGTGAAGGCCAGCTTATCAAAATGCTTAGGGTTTGCTTCTCTCTTTCTCTCTGTTGTTTTGCCTCTCATCTGATTCTGTTTTTAAATATTAGATCATCAAAGAAGGTGTTTTGTATCATGAGTTTGTAAGGAAGGATATCGACGGAAATGACACCATCACCGCCAGTGCGTTCGCGCAGGTGCTGATGGACAACTTTCCATCCAGCAAAGTGCCACAACATCTGCGTGACAAGCTGCGAACCGTGTCCTCTGCCTTCAAGCAGGGCCGCGTAACTTTTGATGGCTTTTACAAGTTTAATACGTTTGTTGCTCATCTGGATGATTTTGAGGAGGCCTTAGATCTTACTTCTACTGCCCAAGGTGGCGCCATCAGCAAAGGTTCTCTTTTATTTTGCTCATCTTTGTCATTGTTTTGCCAACCTAACTGATGGATGGTTGATGATGTATTGTGTTGCAGACGAATTTGCGCACATAGTAAAGGTTTCCACTGGAGTCAGCCTCACTCCTATCCAACTGGATATTCTCTTTCACATTTTTGATAACCCTCGTCTTCCTGGTATGCTCGATAGGTTGGTCGTTCCCTCTCTGTAACAAGTTACATTCAAATTTATCACTTATTTTATCTTTATGCTTTTTAATTATCATGCAGCAAAACCTTTATGGATGTAATGCGGTCAAGAAGAGACAGACGACTCTTTGACATTGAAATGGTTTGCTATTTTATTTCACTATTTTAGCACCTTTCTTTTCTTTTTTCTATTGTTTTTTTTTTGTGTATTTTTCCCTTGTGTTTTGTTGTATTTTGCTTTGTTTTTGTTTGTTTGTTTTTTTGGTTATCTGTGCTAAACACATGACAATGACGTAGTTGAGAGACGTGCGTCCTGAAGTTGGCCCTCTTCAAGCCATGATGACAGCAGTGGAGAGTTTTGCCATTGGTGGTGTTGCTGGAGCCATCGGTGCCACAGTCGTGTATCCTATAGATTTGGTTAAAACAAGAATGCAGGTTTGCACTTCACTCCTCTCTCTCTCTCTCTCTCTCCCCTCTCTCGCTCTCGCCTCTCTGCCCATTACTGTCTTTTTTATTTTTCCTAACAATCTTTTGATCATTATTTTTCGTTTAAACAAACAACTACAGAACCAAAGAAAGACAAAAGCAGGTATAACACCACCGAAGCAAATGGTAGGCAAGCCCGGCCAATACACCGGACGCGCCATCTACACCAGCAGCTGGGACTGCGCCAGACAGGTCCTCAAGTACGAGGGCGTTTTGGGATTCTACAAAGGCCTGGGTCCGCAGCTCATCGGTGTGGCTCCTGAGAAGGCCATCAAACTTGTCGTCAATGACTACCTCCGCGGCTGGTTCCAGAAGCCCAACCCCAACAACACTGGCAGAAAAGGAGGCGGCACTTCTGGCCAGGACATCTTCTTCCCGCTGGAAGTGCTGGCCGGCTGTGGCGCCGGCGCCAGCCAAGTCATCTTCACCAACCCCCTGGAGATCGTGAAGATCCGTCTGCAGACGCAGGGAGAGGTTCGCGGAGCCGCCCCAAAGAGCGCCCTTACCATTTGCAAGGAGCTCGGACCCACGGGACTCTATCGCGGCGCCAGCGCCTGCTTCCTCCGCGACATCCCCTTTTCTGGCATTTACTTCCCCGCCTATGCCAAGCTGAAGGAGGTCTTCAAGGATGAGAGCGGCCATCACGGCACGCTGCAGCTGCTCGCCGCTGGCTCCATCGCCGGCGCGTTGGCCGCCTCCACTACCACCCCTGCCGACGTTATCAAGACGAGACTGCAGGTGGAGGCCCGCCTGGGCGAGACCAAGTACAACGGCATCCTCGACTGCTTCGTGCAAGTGCTGAGGCAGGAGGGCGTGACGGCGTTCTTCAAGGGCGTCGTGCCCCGCGTCTTCCGCTCCAGCCCGCAATTTGGTGTTACGCTGTACGCCTACGAGATGCTGCAGCAGTTCTTCCACTCGGATGACAATGGTCGTGTGGTGGTGGCACCGCCGACCAACGTCCCCATTACCGATGAGGAATTTGAGGACCTGAACAGGGGTGCAGAGGGCACCGGCACCATCCAGCTCAAGGAGGAGATTAGGAAGTTGGCGGAGAAGGAGAGGAAAAGAGCGGCCAAGGGAGGCGTTCCGTTGGTCCCTCCTGCTGCCCCCATTCTCCCCGCCGTTCTATTAAAACAGGAACAAGAAGGTGGAAAGGAAAAGAGTCAACGTGTGTGAAGCAGAGGAAGAAACGATGTGTTGAAGAATAGAGATGAGGTTGGTTGATTACAAATGAACAAAAACTGAAGATACAAAAAGAAAGGAACAACGAGACAAATGCATAGCAGTTACAAAAAAAAAACATAAACACACAAAAATACGTATAATACTAATAACAACAACACGAAGATGATGTAAAAGATAGAAAGAAGAGACGACCAAATACACAACAGCATAAACAAACAAACATATTCAATGGCTAGTGGACGAAGAAGGATCGCTTCCGTTTCCACCCTCTCCATCGCCGCCGCTGTCTCTCTGCAACTCCTCAAACATTTGTTCCAGTTGAGAGAGCAAGGGCGCCAAGTCCGGGTGATCGCGAAGTAGCTCCAAGCTGCGCGCATCCCCCTCCACCAACAAACGCTTCACGTTGCTTAAAATCTCCTCGTCCTCGAGCAACGCCAAGATATCACCGCCGCCGATATTGCTCAAGTCTTTGCTTGACAAAAAGTCATGAATGGCTTCTTCCAACGCGGAGTCGTCTTCGTCCTCCTCGCCGTCATGAAAGCGATTTGCTCGTCGATTGTTTGTGTTACGTTCATCACCTTCTTGTTCTGTATCATCATCTTCATCATCATCTTTAAATGCAACTGCTTCGTCCTCGTTTATTCCTTCATCTCTTTCTGCTCTGTTTTCTGCTTCTTCATCGTCGGAGGAAAAGGAAAAGGTGCCCTCATCCACTCCCTCTTCTTCTCCTTCAACACTACCAGTATCATCACTATCTTCATCGTCATCATCAAAAAGTCCACCACCCCTTCTACGACCACCTCCATCACCACCACCGAAAATTTCATCTCCTTCATCCTCATCAGCAGAGTCCTCCTCGTCATCCCTGTCCTACATAAATAGAAAATTACGGTAAGTCCAAAAGAAGAAAAAGAACAAGAATGACAACAACTTCACCAAAAGCGAAGGGAAAGAGAACGAGAGCGGCGAGAGAGCGAGAGAGAGAGAGAGAGAGAGAGAGAAAGAGTGAGAGAGGACAAAGAGTGAGAGAGGACAAAGGGAATGATAGTACACTTTCAGAGTCGCCGGTGACGGTTCTATCTCCCAAAAGCCAGGCGAGTGCCGCCTCTTGGTTATTGCGCGTCATACGAAGGGCGGTAGTCACATCTTCTTGAGGAAAACCCATCTCCCTGAGTTGTCGAATGGCCTGTAAACAACAAGAGGGTTTTAGAAAGAGAATACATTGTTTGTAGAGGGAAAGGTTAGATTTGACCTCTGAGCTGGGCGCAAAGGAACGTTGCTCCTCACGAAGACTTTTAACTTGTTCTTCGGTAAGAGGAGCGTCGATGTCTTGATCCTCACCATGCATCAACAACCACTCCATTGCAGCCTGTGCGTTCATGCTAGTAAGGGGAATGCAATTAAGAATTTGTTTTTTTAAAAAGAAAAACAGAATGAGAGAGAGAGAGAGAGAGATTCACCGATGAAGCAAAAGGGCTTTGGAAGCTCGGTTCTCTGGGAAACCCATATCAGCGAGCATCTGCAGAGCAGTTGGATCGACTGGCGGTAACCTGGCTTCTCCGCTCCGTGTGGTGCTCCTCGCTGTGGGCACCTCTGTCGTTGAAGGCGGAACAGCGGTTGTTGACGTTGTAGTTGTGGTTGAGGTTGAAGAAGAGGACGTTGAGGAAGAGGAAGAAGAGGTGGATGAGGAGGAAGACGAAGAAGAAGACTGCGTGGCAGAGTTGCCCTTCCTTTTGGGGACAGGAGAAGAGGAGGAGGAGGAGGCTGAAGAAGCAGAGGAAGAGGAGGAGGAAGAAGAGCGAAGAGGGTTCCGCACTTCGCCGCTGTTGCGTACGCTGCTGCTTGTGGAGGCTGGCTTGGAACGTGCCAGTTGGGGCGACAAAGAGCCCACCAAGGAGGACACCAAGTCGTTCAACGTTTGTTCCTTCTATAATGGCCAAGATAAGATTCGTTAAAAAACTGACATAGATAGAATAATGACAAAAGAACTTTAAACGGGGGAGACGAAGGTAACTCACATCAATTTCCATCCCTTCTTTGGAAGGTCCTTCGGGGCTTTCCTCTCCGAGTAAAGAGGCTCCCAAAGACTCCTCCTGCAGACGGAGTGGAGGCCGCTTCCTGCCGATAAATACAACCATGAAATCTACGACAGATGAACAATGAAAGAGAATTTGAGTTATAGTTCGATTGGGATCAATTCGAATTGAACAAAGAAAAAAATAAGGAAACAAAAAAGAAGGAAACGAGTTTGTTTATAAAAGGTTACCTCCTTCATGAACGTCCAGGTCTTTGAGAACCTGAGAGTCCTCCACCACTTTGCCTTTGTACACCAAGGTTTGCCGCCCCCGAGGGATGGAGGGCACCGCCGAATGGAGCCTGTCCTTTACCTCGTTGACCGTGCTTCCGGCAGTCACCTGGAGCGAATGGATTTTCCCCACCAGGGTCTTTACCTTCAACAACATATCTTGTTTTTTTGTTTGTTTTTTTTTTTTGCTCTCTCTCTCTCTTTTAAATAAGTTCCTAAACAACAAAGACAAAAAAAAGCAGATCTTTTGTTGTGGTGGTGGGGGAGAAAAAAAAAAAGCGAATCTTCTCTCTCTTCTAGTTGCGCGTGTTTCTCCCTTGCTCGCTACTCTGTTCTCTTCTCTTCTGTCTGCTACACTTTTTTTTTTCGTCTCTGGCGAAAATATTTGGTGTATCGAGCGAAGGCCTTCCCTCAGCGAAAATATTTTCTCTTCCACAAAATATTTTCGCTGCAGACGAGAGAGAGGACAGGAGAGACAAGGATGGGAAAAAGGGCGCGAAAATTTGTCATGTCGTCATGAACCTGAAAGACTTCGGTGTCTCAAAACCTGATCAGGGACGGTCTTCCCTTGTCTTGCGGCGGGCTGGGAACGGGACGAAACAAACAAGGCCACAGGACGCGGTGCTGGCCTACTGCCGGAGTGACCAAAGGGGGAGTGGCTTGCTGCTCTTTGCCAGTCCTATAGCCCATCCCATCTGCAGCCATATAAACCACTGCCCCACTCCCCAAGAAGAGGGGGGGGTAGAGCCAGAGCAGGTGGCTCTTTGAAAACTTTCCTTTTGGCACATGCGTTGTTTTGGGGCCTTATATCGTTATTGCGCTATTGTCATTAATACATTTAAAGGATGAAGTAATGCAACCGTCACAAATACCAACGAGGGCAGTTGTTTGTTCGGAAGAGGCCTCCCAACAAACAGTTTGGGTAACGCCAGAGAAAGCATTACCACCATTCCGACATAACGAACCATGGCCACGCACCGCTCCTCCGTGGTCTTTCTCTTGCTTTTGCTCTCTCCCTCGTGTTTCTTCGTCCTCTCTGTCGGCGGCTATAACACCGGCATAGTGGACCAACTGCACGAACCTTACTGTCATGAGTGGAGCGGAGAACCCGAGGCGTGCACGCTTTATGTCGGCCTCTCTGGTAAAAAAACCCCTCCTTAACTTTCTTCTTCTCTTTCGATCTTTCCTTCTCACCAGTGTTGTGGATGACTACCGAAAAGCGGGGACAAAACTGTTCATACCGGGAGACGTAACCTATGAGTGGTTGGTTGGGGAGGTCAGCTCGTTGGTGAACTCAGCAGGTCTGGTGGACGTGCCTCCCGAATGCGAAAGGATGGCCGCTGCCATGGGATGCCGTACCTATTTTAGGCCGTGCATCGTTGACCCCCAAACCAATGGTGCTCTCTCTCTTCCTTTACTTCCTCGCTCCCGCTCTTAGCTCGGTGCTAAACGTTTTTCGTTTTAATAACAGAAACGTTAGTGGCGCCACAACAACCGTGTAAAGAGATGTGCTTTGAATACGGTACGATACTAAGCATTACACCGTATTCTCTCTTGTCGCTTCTCTCTTATCATCTTTGGTGCCTTATATGAACGAACAGGAGAAGCATGCGCGGACTTTTGGTCGTCTTTCGGCGTGCCACTCGGCTTTGGTTTGTTCTTTCCTAACGGCAGCAGCCAAATCCCTCTCGACTGCGACGAGAGGGACCCCTTCACCCAAGACAGGAGCTCTCCCTTCTACGAGGCCTCTTTCTTCAACGTCTCCTCCGCCAACTCCACCAATGGCATAGCCACCGCTTCCTGTTTAGGAAAGGAACTGAAGAGCGATCAGTTCTTTACGGGTTGTGTCGAGCCTCTCGTCCCTGCGGGTGATAATAGGTGTGGATTTGAGTGTCCTCTTCCTTCTTTGGAAGAAGATCAATACGATGCCGTTAAAATCATGCAAACTGTTCTCGGATGGATTTCATGGGTCTCTTTCTTCTTGTTCTTGTTCTTGTTCTTGTTCTTGTTCTTTTTCTTCTTCTTGTTCTTGTTCTTGTTCTTGTTCTTGTTCTTGTTCTTGTTCTTCTTCTTCTTGTTCTTGTTCTTGTTCTTCTTCTTGTTTTGTTCTTGTTCTTGTTCTTGTTCTTGTTCTTGTTCTTCTTTGTTCTTGTTCTTGTTCTTCTTCTGTTCTTGTTCTTGTTCTTCTTTCTTGTTCTTGTTGTTGTTCTTGTTCTTGTTCTGTTCTTCTTCTTGTTCTTCTTCTTGTTCTTGTTCTTCTTCTTGTTCTTCTTCTGTTCTCTTCTTGTTCTTGTTCTTGTTCTTGTTCTTGTTCTTGTTCTTGTTCTTGTTTTGTTCTTGTTCTTCTTCTTGTTTTAGTTTTTGTTCTTCTTCTTCTTCTTGTTCGTATTTTTTCTTGTTCGTATTGTTGTTGTTGTTGTTGTTGTTGTTGTTGTTGTTGTTGTTCTTGTTCTTGTTCTTCTTCTTCTTCTTCTTCTTCTCTTAGCATCCTTTAACCAACATTCAAAAACAGGTCTCAAGTTTATTATTGATTTTAACGTACAGCATAGACAAGAAGCTCCGCAAATGGCCGTCCAATCTCATCCTCATGGTTTCGATATCGGCGCATATAGCGGCCGGAGCCATCATTCTCCCTTCCATGGCCGGCTACGAGAACGTTTGGTGCGGAGTGGACGGAAGCGTGGCTGCCCCGGACATCACTTACTATCGCTACGACCCAGAGACTGGATCTGCAGATATTGAAATGAACAATGATGGGCTTATCTTTAAGAGTGAGTTGTGTAGCTTTCAAGGATTCTTGTTGTTGTTTGGATTTCTTGCTGGCACCATGGTATGTTTCTGTTATCTGCTCTCTCCTCTTCCCCTCAAGCAAACGTCTATAATGGACTAACGAAAGTTGTTCTTTTTAGTGGTGGGCTTTGATTGCGTTCAATATGTTTTTGCAGGTTTCTTTCTCTCTCTCTCTCTCTCTCTCTCTGTTTGTGGTTATTCAAAGTTTCTTTCTTTGCTTCTTTAAACAAAGATCAACTTTAGCGAAAAGATTCCAACGACAAAGCGTTTTAGAGTGGGCCAACAAATCATATTTCATGTGATAGGGTGGGGCATTCCGCTTCTGCTGGCAATCATTCCATCGGCAGCTGATCGCATCGGCTTTTCCTCCGCTGCCACTTTGTACTTTTTTCCTCTCCTTCTTCTCCTTCTTCCCTTTTCTCCTCCTCCTTCATTTTTCAGCTGAGCTAACAGTAATGCATCACCATCATTAGCTGTTTCTTAACGAACGAGGACGATGCAGCATATCTTATAGCGCTATGGTTCGTTCCTGTAAGTTTACTGTTGTTTCCAAGCCTCGTCTTCTTCCTTTGCAGCATCGGAAGAATCCTCTTCGTGGGAGTGAAGTACAACAAGCTGAAGCAACTGCTGGTGAGCAACTATCGCATCGCAGTATTCGTGGGAGTGTTCCTATTGGTGTACACCTGCATCTTTGCATACACGATCCAAGTGGAGGCGAACGAAGATAACATCCAAGAGGGCTATAATAAGTACTATAGATGCCTGACCTACGAGTACACCGTCAAAAAGTGCGAGTTGAGCGAGGACGTTAGCAGCTATCCCTTGGTCATTCTGAGAGGATTTGGCTTTTCTGGTTTGGGTATGTACAGTGTCTTCGTTGAAGGAGGAATAATGTTTTGTTGTGCTAATCCTCAAAAAAACAAAAAACAAAAAAAAAGGATTGTTCTTATTGCTGACATTCATGTCGTGGGAGTGGCGTGTCATCTATCGTAAACTGTGGAAGAGGACGCGCTCAAGGCTTTCAAGCTATACCACTTCCAGCAACAAGTCCTCTTCCACGAGCTCTTCCTCCAAAGGCATTGAGATGGAGGAGAATAGCGCCTAAAACCTTTTAGTTATATTGGCGATGACCTGCAAACATTAGTATATCTCCAGCCAAAAAACAACACATGTATTCAACCATAAAATAGCATCAGCGAGGGGTTCTTTTTCCACTTGGGCTCTTTCGCTAGTGTTCCAATCCTTGGAAACGAAAACTGGCAAACGGAAAGCAGTACAAACAAATGAATGGAATGAAGGGATGAAGGAACATGCACTTCTATGTCCAACCAGTTCGCAATGGGATAGGTCAAAAATGGAAACGGAGAATTAAAGCATAAAGCCTGGCTTATGGAGGACGAGAGAGGCATTGGTGCCACCAAACCCAAACGAGTTTTTGATGGCCACATCAACTCTCTTTTGCTGTGCTTTGTTGGGAACTAGATTAATTCGCTTGGCCTCCTCCACTGCTTCCTCCAGATTCAAAGTTGGTGGTACCACGTCCTTTATGTTGTCAGCAAAAGTTGAGGGAAAGAGAGTAAGAGGGAGAGAGAGAGAGAGAGAGAGAGAGAGAGAGAGAGAATACCTCATGTATTGCCAAAATAGTGAAAATAGATTCGACAGCACCAGCTCCACCTAAGAGGTGACCAATGCTCCCTTTGCAAGAGGATACAGCTACTTTGTCAATCCGATTTTCAGGAATAACTCTCTTCACAGCTTTTATCTCAATTTCGTCGCCTATTACACCATAAAAAGCAACATTAAACAAAAAAGAAGACTTAAAGCCCATATGATTTCGAGTCAGGACTTTGAACAGGAGGCTTACCTAGAGGAGTAGATGTGGCATGTGCGTTCACATAGTCCACTTGTTCTGGAGAGAGACCAGAATGTCGTAGAGCCGTCATCATGGCCCTATAGGCACCATCTCCCTCCGGTGATGGAGCTGTTATGTGGTGTGCATCCCCGCTGAGGCCGTATCCTCCCACTTCAGCGTATATTCGTGCCCCTCTTGCTTTAGCGTGCTCGTATTCCTAATGTTTGAGCGAGGAGAGAATGTAAATAAGTAACCATGAGGCACGATTACTTCTAATATTTTGAGCCAAGTACCTCCAAAACGATAACACCTGCGCCTTCTCCCATGACAAAACCATCGCGAGCCTTATCAAAGGGACGAGAGGCCTTTTCAGGGGTGTCGTTAAACTTGGAGGACAGCGCTTTCATCCTGCAGAAACCAGCCATTGAAAGAGGACTGATGCATGCCTCGGCTCCGCCAGCCAACATCACATCTGCATCGCCGTATTGGATGAGACGAGAGGCGTCTCCGATGGAGTGAGCACCTGTGGCACACGCTGTAGAGCAGGTGTGGTTTGGTCCTCGTAGTCCGTATTTGAGGCTGACCCTGCCGGCGCCCATGTTCAACAGAATTTTAGGGATAAAGTGGGGCGATACTCTTCTATATCCCTTTGTTTTATGTAACCTAAGGCGAGGGAAGAGAGACAGGAGAGACAGAGAGAGAGAGAGAGAGAACAAACAGGTGTTGAGAGAAAAAACAAACCTGAGAATGCAGGGTAAATGCTGTGTTGGTAAGTTCATCGAGACTGCCTAAACCGTTGCCTATTGCCACGCCCTACGATCATTACCGTCACAAGTGTAAGCCACACCGTTAAGAGGAATAGAGAAGAAGAGCTAGAAGAGAAAGTAAAGTGATGACAGCACTGCGAGAGAGAGAGAGGCCGGTACCGTTCTCTCTTTTTGTTCTTCAGTGGAAGGCTTCCACCCAGAGTCCTGCATGGCCTGCTCCGCGGCACAAAGGATGTACTGAAGGAAGGGCGGAGTGTTCTGAACGTCCTGTTGAGAGGTATTATAATACGGTCAAGTCACTCCAACACCGGGTACTGTACCCTCTCGTCGACCCACCGAGTCACGTCAAACTCACCCACGCTCTTTCCTGGTTCGTGGTATAAAAGTTATTCGAAGTAGTGAGAAGAAGAGAGAACGAGAAAAGCAGAGCAGAGAAACAAACCTTTCGGCACAAAGGCAGCGATTTTGGAGGGCAAAGCGGAGACATCAAATTCGGTGATGGCTCGGATGCCACACTCGCCGTTGAGCAGGCGAGGCCACACCAACGGCACCTCCACCCCCAACGGGCACACCACGCCAAGCCCAGTCACAACCACCCGCCGCTGCAGCGGCCGCAACGCCGACATCTCTTTTTCTTTTCGTTTTTTTCTTTCTTCGAGAGATATTCGTGTCGACATGATTATTATTTTCATCCAAATTTCATCCAAAAATATTCATACTTTCGTTCGAATTTCCATTAATCAAACAACCCTCGAGCATTCAATGTTTTTTTTTCTTTTATTTTCCACTTTTCAATTTTTTTTTGGTTTGTCGAACGTTGAAAGAAAGGACTGTTGCTTTGGCTTTGCCCATCTCCTCTCCCTCTCTTTTTTGTGATTGACTCTCTCTTCTCTAAGACTTATAAAATGGTACGCTATTCTTTTTGTGCGTTTTTTTTTTTTTTTTTGATGATTGCTGTTTGCCAAGTGGAGAGGTTTATAATGGTTTTTTTTTAAAAAAAAAATAGAAGGACGCACCAGCAAGAGTTTGCATCACAGGAGCGGCTGGCCAGATCGCCTACTCCCTCATCTTCATGATCGCCAAGGGAGAGATGTTGGGTCCCGACCAGCCGGTCATTCTTCACCTGTTGGACATTCCTCCCATGATGGAGGGCCTCAAGGGAGTGGTCATGGAGATTGAGGACTGCGCCCTGCCCCTGGTGCACGGCGTGGTGGCCACCAGCGACCCTGCCGAGGCCTTCAAGGAGGTCGACTATGCCATCCTCGTGGGAGCCATGCCCCGCAAGGAGGGCATGGAGAGGAAGGACCTCCTCAAGGCCAACTGTGGCATCTTCAAGGTGCAGGGCAAGGCCCTCAACGACTTTGCCAAGAAGAGCGTCAAAGTTTGTTCTCGCCCCTCCCCTCCGCTCCCCTCCTCTCCTCACCACTTTTCTAGTTTTGTTTATTTTTGATCCATCAAACTCACTCAACTCAAAAAACAATAAATACCATACGAAGGTGCTTGTGGTTGGTAACCCTGCCAATACCAACTGCCTGATCGCGGCCACCTCTGCTCCAGACCTGCCTCGCGAGGCCTTCTCCTGCCTGACCCGCCTGGACCACAACCGCGCCAAGGCTCAGATCGCCACGAAGCTCAGCGTCAACATCAGCCAAGTGCATAACGTCATCATTTGGGGCAACCACTCCAAGACGCAGTACCCCGACGTGAACCACGGCTTTGTCACCGACCATCCCACTCCTGGCGACAAGACGCCCATCCGCGCCAGCGTGGCCGACGATGAGTACCTTCAGGGCACCTTCATCTCCACTGTGCAGGACAGAGGAGCGGCCGTGATCGCCGCCAGGAAGCTCTCCTCGGCAGCCTCTGCGGCCAAGGCCATCGTGGATCACATGCGGGACTGGGCCTTGGGCACTCCCGAAGGAGAGATCGTGTCCATGGGCGTCATCTCGGATGGCTCCTACGACATCCCCGAAGGCTTGGTCTACTCTTTCCCTGTTACCTGCCAGCGAGGCTCCTACTCCATCGTCAAGGAGCTCGCCATCGATCCTTTCTCCCGTGAGAAGATGGAGCTCACCCTCAAGGAGTTGGTCGAAGAGAGGGATACTGCTCTTTCTTTCCTTGAATAACTTCTTTCTTATTTGGATGTGATATTATAGCTCTCCTTCAAACACCTTTTTAGTTACAAGAGGGTCTTGCCCGTGCGCTTGGGCCTTAGTTCTGGATGATAAGCGTGAGCAGCAGAGTGACCCACCATCGAGGTGGTGGGCGGCGACAACTTCAGGAAGAGCTCATCCACGAATTGCTCGATGGTCTCTGCGCACTGATAATAGACGGTCTCCTTGCTGTTATAGGTCCTGCAGTTGTCGCACATGCGCTTGATGTCCGCCAGGAAGATCTCTTTCGTGATGTAGTACTGCCCAGAATCTAACCTGCTCTCGATGGTGCTTAGGTCTATCGGGTCCTTGATCACGTCGTAGTAGTCCGGCACCTCTTTGGCGCTTACCGGCTCCCGGAAGGGCCATGACATCTCGTGGTTCTTTGCCTCTTCTAGGACGTCCCTTAGCACTAAATGCAACGCCTCCATGTTCTCGTTCAGCACATCGTCTCTGTGCAAATTTTTCACGGGTTCCGTTTTTGAGTGAGTACGAAGAAAAGCGAAAGGAGAGCGCGAGAGAGAGAGAGAGAGAGAGAGAGAGAGAGAATGAATGTACCCAGTGTTTGTCACGCGGAAAGTGGATTTGTCTGTCCAGCGAAAAAAAGGTTCAGAACGTTGCAAACAAGAGAGAGAGAGAGAGAGAGAGAGAGAGAGGACCTATGCCAGGAATGGCAGAAAGGAGGATGCGTTGCGGATAGCCGCTCTTCTTCCAAATATCAAGGCCTTTATGTACAATATGAGAATTGGAGAGTTCTCGAATTTTGCTCAGCAGAATCTAGCAACCGAGAGAGAACGACATTAAACAAATTTTAGTAAAAGTAGAACATAAAAGTGAGAATAGGATAGTACTTCGCGCTGTTTCTTTAGAATGTTGGGCATTTCAACATAATTCACACGTGGGTGAATGACACATTCCATGGGAGTTCCACCATCATAATCTTTGATGAAGCCAACCCACCGCTTCTTATCCAGCGTCACTTCGCGCGTAAACCCTTGTTTCTTAAAATAGCCCACCGCAAAGTTGTCTGCATAGGTCAAAAAGTGGTATATCTTTTGCGTCTTGGCGTATTCCTTGAGATGGTTCATAAGATGTGATCCATAACCCTTGTATTATAAACGATGTTAGAAAGATAAAAGACAAGAGAGGGAGGGAGATAGAGCAAGAGGAGAGAATTGTGTACCTTCACTTGCTCTTCCGCAGTGATGGCACAGAAAGCGATCTCCAAGAAACCTTGTTCGTAGAATGGACGGAAAGTAATACCTCCTATTACTTTATCTTGCTTCATGATCAAGATGGATCGATGCCGCCTGTAAAGTAACTTCATTAGGAAATTGAAAGCAGAGAGATATGCAACAAAGAAAGCTTTGTGTACCAATCGAAGACAAGACGTGCAATGTATTCTCTGGGCATTTTAGGGAGTTGAGTTGAGAAGATCTTCTTAAGACGCAACAACCAATGAATATGCTGCTTCTTTCCATCGTTCTTGATGACTCTAAAGTTTAGCACGCCCGGCACTTCTGTGGGGCCAGTGGTAGCGCTGGTACTGCCAGAGGCCGTCTCAGGCCCCAACAGCTTGCCTTGTCCCTTTACGGTAGTTGGCATAGGAGTGGGCTCCACCTTAACCATAGCTACCGTGGAGGCCATGTACTCTTCCCCTTCATGCAAGAGGGGAGTGGCTCTGCCGGCAGAGGCAGAGGACGGCACTCGCTCCATTTCTAAGCTCGAAGACGGAGAAGCCATGTGAGGAGGAGGCAGCGTAGATGCGCGCGAAGGAGCCAGGCCTCTCTCGCTGCCTTCAGGGCCTTCAGTACGTGCTTTCTTACGTGGGTATTCTACAGGAGCGATGGCGGGTCGCTTTCCTGCCATCATCGCTGACGGTGGAAGAGAAAGAGGAGGTGGTGCAACGGTTGTTCCGCCTGCAGTAGAGGCACCTGCTCCTGTTGTAGGCGATGGAGCTGAAGGTGGTTTGGCAAGAGCGCCCTGCGGGCGAGGCCGCATCAATTGGAATATAAATGATTGGTCGTTGAACAATTCCTTCGAAAGAGAGGAGAGCGGTAAGTGAATGAACACCAAAAAGCAAACGAGCCACAAGAACAGGTACCTTTTCCAATGCGCCAAGAAATGCTGCGACAGCGGATAGCGTATCTTTAAACTGCAAGCAGCGCTGCATTACAGAGTCTTTTCCAACCTGTGTTTTACAAAAACAAAAAGATCAAAAGAACTTGTGTTAGAGAGCAATGTTCTTCTTCTCCATAGGTTGAAAAACAAATAGAAGGTACCTTCCAAATCAAACGGAAAAAGGTTTTACCAAAGATGTCAGTCAACTTGAATGTGCGGCCCTCTGGAGCCCCGCTGCCACGACAGTACCGCAACCACCTGAAATAGTCGCGTAGCAAACGACGTCATCAAACCAATAAGGCAAAATGTGCAAGAGAAAGCAAGAGAAGTTACAAACTTTTGGTAGGAGGCAGAGTAGAGGTAACTCATGTTGGAGTTGGTACTGAAGAGGGAATCATAGGAGGAAGGGTTTGGTAGATCCAGCGCATTCAAGGAGTGAATGAGCAAACTAAATATTCTGGCCACCTTTGTGCGCTCCTGCTCACTGAACTGTGCATATTTGAACACCACAAAGTTCTTTAGCATCTATTAAATAGTTATAAGATGGTTACCACAATGATGAATTATATAAGCGAGAGAGAGAGAGAGAGAGAGAGAGAGAGCTAAAAAGGAGAGCTGAAGGAAATGAAAAGAAACCTGTGTGATAGTTGGCTTTTCAAAAGGAAGCGTGTCCTCGGTTGGCCTACTGTAACGCAGAGTCAGCGTAATCGATAGTGGAGGAAGGAGACAAAGAGAAGAACAAGGAGGGTAAATGGCATAAGCAAGAGCAGGGCCAAGCAGAGAACGAGAGAGCAGAGTAAGGAAAGCGGAAATACGAACGCATCGGCAGTGGGATGAGAAGAAGGGTGCATAGAGCCAGAGGGCAAGGACGGGGACGTGTGGTGATGCGGATGGGGCGGATGAGGTGGGTGGTGGGCCACAGCGTGGTGGTGATGTGCAGCACTACCGGCAGCCGCATGAGGGTGATGCTGAGGAGCATGTGGGTGCGGCGCACCCCCATGAGCGTGAGGGTGATGAGCAGCAGCAGCATGGTGAGCATGACCATGGTGAGCCGGCGCGCCGCCAGCAGCAGGCGGTGGGTAGTGGTGAGGGTGGGAGTGAGGATGGGGTGGGTGCTGTTGAGGGTGGTGCGGGTGATGGTGTGCAGCAGGGTGGTCTGCGGAGGAGGGGGAAGCAGCAGTTCGCGTGGGTTGGGGGCGAGGGTAATGGCTGGCCTCTGCGGCGCTGAGCGTTGGGGTGGGCGGGGAGGTGATGACCCCTGCGTGCGGCGAGACGGGACCCCCTGGAATCAGGTTCGTCGGAATGACCCCTGACGGCATGTGGTGTTGTGGTGGCGGTGGGTGGGAAGAGGCACCAGAGGTGGTGGCTGGCTGGAAGGAATGAGGGGAGGGGTGAGGGACCGGGTGGGAGTGGTGGTGGGAGTGAGGGGGGTAGTGGTGCGGCGAGGGAGGGGCGTAGTGGGGGGAGGAAAGGTGGGGGGAGGAGGGAAGGGGGCTCATGGCTCCCAGCGTGGGGGACATGGTCGGGTGTTGCGGGTGGTGCGGATGAGGGGGACCCCCACCGCCCACGTTGGAGGTGGTTTCGATGGAGGAGAGGATGTTTGTGGGAGGAATGCCCTGCCCGCCTGGATTCATTCCTTCGTTCAGCGTTTGTCGGCAAGTTGGAAAAGTTTTTTTTTTAAAAAAAAATGGCAAGGAAAGGGTATGTGTGTGTGTGGGCGTGGGCGTGGCCCCCTTTTTTGAGACCGGTGCGCGCCCCTCGAAGGGTGTTCCTGCAAGTTGCTTTCTTTATTCTCTCTTCTGCTTTTTTTTTTATTTATTTGTGTGAGAAAGCAGAAAAAGTCCACAGGTTGTGCACAGTCTTCAATATTTTATGAGGCGTCGGTTCGAATCGAGGTATCTCCACCATTTTTTGTTCATTTATTTTTAACCAATCCGCCTCTTGCAACCTTTTGCGGAGACAACGTTCCGGGGAAGACCAGGCAAGGCAGGGCATGGAAGAACAACAGAAACGAATGCTGCGTGTGGTGTTGCGATGTTTGCTCCACACTGGGCTGATGTCAGAGGACGCGCTGGTTGCTGAACTTTGTGCCGAGGGCATAGACCCACACGGATTGATCAGCGTTGCTACTGCAGAAGGGTCTATCTTCAGTCGTTAGGGCCTGCCCACTCAATCACGATCCCCAACCACAACACCAAATGCTGTTAATCAATTGCTGCTCAAATCCACAGCCCTCCTGTGATGTAAGCATCTTGCACCGCCAGGGGATCAGCCCCAAGAGAAAAAGAGAGTACCATTCGGTGTGGGACTGCAACAAGGAAACCTTGCGGGAGTTAGGCAGAGGGGTGAAACTACCCAAGCCAATCTTGGAAAAAATACACTGGGTCAAACAATCCTTCCCTTACCATGGTGGGTATGACGAAGCCAGAGACTTGGCTGCAGCGTTTGTCTTGGGACCTGGTGAAGACGAGCGTACCCAAGCTGCAGTGATTCTCTCTTTTCGCAACTATTTGAGCAGGAGGAAGACAGCTTTCCCGATTGGTACCAGGGCGAAACTGAAGGTGGAGGCACAACGAAAGATGAAAGCAACATCAAACTCGGAAGACGAAGAAAAATACAATGATGAGAAGGAGAAGGAGAGGAAGAAAAGGAAGGAGGAGGAGGAGGAGGAGGAGGAAAAGAAGGGAAAGAAAATGGAAAAGGAAAAAGAGATAGAGTCTGTGAGCACGGTGATGCCACCTGTCCTACAAGGGGATGTGAAGACTGGTGATAGCCAGAAGGAGTTGACAACGTTCAACAGCAATACCACTTCCACCTATGCAGTTCCCACGTTTATCAACAGACGACTTCAACCACCCCCGTATGCGGGTTGAGGCGTTGTTATTTCTTTTTATTTTTGCTTTGTTTTATTTTTTGTTTCATGAAGAAATACTTTCTCCTTCATTCTCTGGTTCTTCTTCTTCCGCTTGCTCCTCTTCCCCTTGCTCTTCCTCGTATTCCTCTTCTTCTGCCTTTCCGGAAGCAGCCCTCCGCGCCTGCTTTGTTCTCTGGGCCATCTTTTGACGGTAGAGCAGCTTCTTCTTCTGGCGGTTGGAGAGTATGGCCCCCTTGTTGTACTTCTTCAGCAGGTACTCCTCCCACTCCTTTTGGAGGTGCTTGTACACCAACAGAGCGGCGCGGGCGTCCTCATCGGGAGAGTGCTCGCTGCCTTGGATGGTAACTCCTAACAACGTTTCGGCGAGGTACTTCAGAGAGCGAGGCTTGCCTTTGCCTCTTTGCAAGGGCCGATACTTGGCTGTGTCTCGGGTCATGTGAAATGGATGGTCCAGTAGTAAAGCCTACATTTTTGTTTGTTAGCGATGGAGAGAGAACGGGAGGAGGAGAGGAGAGAGACTTTAAAATCGTTTTCCAAGCTGTGGCCCACGACTATCCTGTCCTTGAGCATCTTTGCCACCTCCTTTTGAACAACTTTGAAAGGAACAGCCTTGGCTGTTCAGGAGCAGAAGAAAAAGGATGAAAGAAGGTGAGAACTGAATGCTCATAATTCAAAACAATAGAGTTGCTAACCCAAATCTTTCTTGCGAATGCCGCTCCACTTGGTGCGATAGTCCACCACTTTTTCCTGCGGCTTGACAAACTTGTCGTAGACGATGTTGCCGTGGGAGTTGACGATGCAGACCCTCCCCAACATGCTCTCCTCTCCAGTGACACCGACGCCCACCATTTCACAGTCGAGTGCCAACACTTGTGTGATCCTTTTTTTTTTCCACATAAAATTCAATCCATTTAGAAGTGCGAGCGAAGGAGTGGAGAGAGAGAGAGTAACAAACTCTTTGCTTTCGCTTTTGACCTCCGAAAATAAATGAGGTAATGTTTTGTTGGCTTTGTCCTCTTTTGCTGTGGCATCAGGAGTATCGGTCGTGGTTCTTGCTGCTTTAGGCTTTTTGACAATTGTTTTCTGTTGAGGAACGTAGTTGGTAAGAGGTTGTTAAAAATATCACCCTCAACGGTTAAAATGCGTACAGAGAGTTGTTTCCAGTTGGAGGAGATCTCCACTCGTTTCCGTTTCCGTGAGTTCTCCACAGTGGCCACTGTTTTGTTCTCTTCCACTGCCACCATCTCCGTAGTCTGCTTTGATTTTGTAGTGTTGTTGTCTGTCTCCTTTCCCTTCTTCTTTTTATTGTTCATCTTATTCTTCGGTCCGCCGACGGCGGAGGCTACTCCCTTTTTCTTCGTCGCCGCTACTTCTTTCCTTCTTTCCATCTTCGCTTTTCTTTCTTTGTTTTTTTTTTAACCGTGTCGTCCCGTGATAGATGAGAATCTTTCGTGTCGACACACACGTATTTCCGTCGACACGAAGAAAAAAGCAAAGAAAGAAAAAGAAGAAGCCACGAAGATGGCAGCAAGATTGATGAAGGAGTACCAGGCCTTGCAAAAGGAACCGGCCGAAGACATCGTGCTCTTTCCTTGCAACGAGTCCAACATATTTCACTGGCGGGGCTTCATCACAGGCCCACCAGAGACGCCCTACGAAGGAGGCACCTTCGAGCTCGACATCAACGTGCCAGAGAATTATCCACTGCAACCTCCCACCATCCTCTTCCTCACCAAAGTCTTTCACCCTAACATACACTTCAAGACCGGAGAGATCTGCCTGGACTTGCTGAAGACTGCATGGTCTGCTGTATATACCCTTCAATCCGTCTGCCGTTCCATCATAGCCCTTCTTGCTCATCCTGAACCTGACTCTCCTCTAAACTGTGATTGTGGTGTGTAATCCTTCTCTTCTGTTATTGTTCATCGCTCTCTCTTTTCTCTCTTGCAACAACAACACAAAGCTCACCATCTGCTTTTTTGCAGGCAACCTGCTACGAATAGGAGATGTGAGAGGGTACAACAGCTTGGCTCGCATGTACACCCTTCTCTACGCTTCCCCAACCTCTTCCTCCTCTTCCTCTTCGTAGTGCCTCCTAAAATAAAACAAACTTTTGATAGAATACAAAGATACAAAGGAAGGAGAGAGAGAGAGAGAGAGAGAGAGAGATAGAGAGAGAGAGAGAGAGAAAGGGAGAGAGAGAAGGAGAAAACAGCAAAGAAAGGAGAAGGGAGAAGAGAACGAGCGTGAAAGAACGCTTTGCATTAAAAAAATGGTTGTTGTTCGGGTGTGCATGTTGTATCAACAAAGTAGTTGCTCAATAGATAGGGGGTTTTTTTTGCAGTCTTCCTCCTCTTTCATAGTGATGGAGGGAGGACCACCGCTGCTACTAATGAGAATGGTGATGGCTGTAGCTGCTGTCCTGATGGTAGGCATCGCCGCCACTGCCGCCGCCATTGCCGCCTTCCTGTTGGTCGTCGTCGTAGTTGCTGCTGGAATAGGAGGTCTTGCGGAGGGCGAGGTTCTCCTGGCGGATGAGGGTGTTTTCCTCCCGCAAGGTCCTGTTCTCCTCCCGCAAGGTGCGATTCTCCTCCCGCAGGCTGCGGATCTCCGACTGGAGTTCCAGCTCGTAGTCCAGCTTGGCCTTATCGCTCTGCTTGCTGCCCTCGTCGTCGCCTTCTTCACTCTCCTCTCTCTTGCGTTTGTGAGAGCGGTTGTCGCCGTCGTCGGCGCTGCCGTACTTACTGTCATCCAGCCTTACATGCAAGTAGGGGCACTTGGCTCCTCGTGGACATCTATTATGAACAGGTTTGTTTAAAGTGTTGAAAGAGAAGGAAGAGGAGGAAAGGGGTAGTTACTGTTTGCGGTAAAGATGGTCTCTGCATACTTCGGGAGAACGGGAGTTCTGTGCGTATGAATAGGGAAGGATTGAGGGAAGTTGGTGATGACCGAAAAAGTACAGGGCGTGGAGTGATCATGAGACACGTTAGGGAGCAGTGTATGTTTGTTTGTTTGAGTTGGTAGATGAGAAAGAGAAAGAGAGTGGGTGGTAAGCGTTGGGTTAAGGGGCATGGATAATAAACAAAGAGGTAGATAAAATAAAAAGGTAGTTGGTAATGGAGGTGGACAACAAAGAAACAAACAAAAAAATAAAGGCCTCAAACCAACAGGAACACAGAGCTGTCTCCTTCAGCACCTGCTGTAGAGCAAGCTCTTTCAGCAAAGGGCAGGAGAGCAGGCTTTGGTGAGCTGTTGGGATTAGAGAAGCTATCATCCCAAATGTAATAACAAATCGCAAGGTGGACAAATACAGATTTGAAGAATGGGATTAAGGAGGAAGAGGGTTGGATGCAACGACGAAAGTGAGGAAAGACGAATGAGAGAGTAGTCTGATTGCCAGTGAAGAAGAGAGCAAATAGAGTGAAGAAGAAGAAGAAGAGGAAAGCGAAACACAAGGCAACGAAGATGGTAAAAGGAAGAGCAGGCAATAAGGGGAGGTTTGGGCAGAAGGAGGGAGAGGAGGAAGGAGAGAAGAGGAAGTGATAATAGGGTGGGAAGATGAAAGAACCTTGGTTGAGGAACTGGAAGCGGAGCCAGAGGGAAGGGGAGGACCTGCAAAGGGAACTGGAAGAGGTCCAGAAGGAGGGTAGCCTGGATAGGGTGGAGGTAAGAGGCTTGGTGGTATCCCTGGAGGCAGCATCTCTCCATGGAGAGGGGGGTGAGCGTACGGGCAGCGAGATCCCCGCCTACAAGTGAAAAGAGAATTTTTTTTAATTTCAACAGAGTACAGAAGAAGCAATCAAAGACAAAGAAAAAAAATCTGTAGGAGAGTACACCAACCTGCACAATCCGCGCGTAAAATCTCTGCAAACTTCTCGGCCGTCGAATAACATGAGTTCATGGTGGGGATCTGCATCATGGATGTAGGGACAAAATTCTCCTCTTGTGCAACGACCCCTCTGGAAGTCCCTGCAAAACTCTCTCTTTTCTCCCTCATGGATGAAAGGGCAACGATGGCCACGCCTGCAATGCCCAGCCCTGAAATCTCTGCATAGTTCGGAGCGTTTTTCCTCGCTTGGCCCGCCGTAGCCACCCGAGGAAGGTCCATAACCGCCACTGTTGGTGGAGCTTCCTCTGGACCTGGACCTTCGATAATCCTTGTCCTCATCGTCGCTGCTGTGCGGCATCTTGCGTGTGCGTTTGTGTGTGTGTTGTGTTCTGCTACGTTTTCCCCAGGCCTGGGGTAAAAGGAAAAAGACAGGATAAAATTTTCTGTCGACAGATTCGCTGCAGGTCGACACGGTACGGGTGTTGGATCTTGGCGCCATCTTTGGTGTTGGAGAGAATCCACAAATTGGTATTTCCTTCCAAAATGCGTAACAACAAGAGTGTGTGCGTTTTTTTCTTTCTCTCTCTCTCTCTCTCTCTCTCTCTCAGTGGCTTGTTGTCTTGGAGGAGGATGGGAAACCACAAGAACTTAGTAGTTGGGTCTTCTCAGTGACACTCTTCCAATGGGCCACAAAGCAATCCGGAGCATCGCTGCAGCTCTTCAGTACCCTACAGTTGTAGACATAGGGGATAGCATAGAGAGGGATCTTTTCGGTCCACAAAGCCTCTCTGAATGGGCCTTGATCCATGCCTCCTTTTTCAAACAACAGATCCTTCCACTTGTTGACCATGCGCATGGTATTGTCGTTCTTCCTGTAGAGCATGACACCACTGTTCAGCTCGTAGAAGCTGTCAGGGACGTTGGACCGGGCGTTTTTGGGCTTGTATTGACCTCTGGTGATGCTGGCCGCTACATCGTACTGCTGCAGTAAGCTGTGATAACACTGTTTTAGTCAAGCTAAGACAACAGGAAAAGAAAAAAATGAAGACCAAGACAAGCAAATGAACGTCAACAAGCAGACGAATAGGGAAAAGACGTACAACCAAAGTTGGTTTAAGCCAGGACGACACAGAAACACATCAGCATCAAGGAACATGGTGAGGTCGTATGGTGAGTGTTGGATGCTTGAGATCTTCTCGGCTCTGCTGGGTAGAGAACCTCGCGCTTGGACGTAGCTGCCATTGAGTGGAGGCAACTGCACCAAGTTTAAATGTCCGGTGACTTCCTGAGAGCAAGAGGAGTGCTTCATATACCAGTCCATGCGTTCCTTCAGAGCTGGATAGGTCGCCTCGTCAGTGTTGAGCGTGATGTTCATGTCAGGATGATGCTTGTGAAGGCTGGTCACCAACCCCGTTACCCATTCCACAGACTTGGGGCCTTGGGCGAGGGTTATAACGCCGCGTGTCAACCCAGGCAGCTCCCGCTCCAGCTGCAATTTGGAGCCAAAGTGGTTGGCGTTAAAGGTGATGTGGTCGCAGTACTTTCGCGAACAGTCGTTCTTTGTTTCTTCGCAGTCGTCATCTTGTGTTGTCGTTGGAGCGGCTTGGTACGGTTGGTCGGGTGGCCGCTCTTGGGCTTGTGGCTGTCGCAATAGCTCCTGCACCGCCTCATCTTTCTGTTGTACTTCTGCCCGTAGCCGGTTCACCTCCTCCTGCAACTCCTGATTCTGAAACCTTAACCGCTCCACCACCCCCGCATCAAAACTGCTGCGGCCCTCTATGAAGGTGTTGCTAGACCCGCTGCTGTACCAAAGGGCGCCGAGCGCCACGCTGACAAGGGCAGCAAAGCCCAGCCACGCATACCGCCGGACGTTTGGCCTCGTTCGTTCGTCTATCGCGCTGTGAGCTGTACAAACATGCACAAAAAAAAAAGGCAACGTTGGGAGCTGTTAGTAACCAAGAGAAGCAAAACAAGAAGAGCAGCAAGCAAAAAAACCATTGGCCATTCGAACGGCTGCAAAGATAGACAAAAGGGGAGTTTCCTTCCTTTCTTTTGTGTCTGCTAATTCTTTAATTTATTATTACCCCCTATTAGCTTGTGTCTTTGGCTTCGGCCAGAGAGAAGCGCGCCTCCCTCCGACTTTTTCGAACCCATGCTAGAAACCTGCTGACTCTTTGCTTGCCTTGGTCAAGCCAAGACCACCTTGGGCCACTTTCTCTTTCGTCAGACGTCTTTAATATTGCACAGCTACCCCCGTTTCCTCTCATCCTTTTTGCTGGTGTGCTCCCGTCGGCTTGCTCCCCCACGAGACCGTGTTTTCCCGATGGGATTCGCTTTCGTGTTGGCGACTGGGTACTGGCTGTCCGGAGGACACTCGTTCTCTGCTATATTCAGGAACGCGCACAGTTTGCCGTACTTGTCCCCTCGTGCCACATCCATCACCAACAGCTGCTCTGAAGGAACGATGGCTTGCACCAAACTGTTATGCCGCAGAAATGCCTTCACGGCAAAGTACTCGTTTGGCCACGCTGCTCCATAGTGGAGCATTCTTGTAACCTTGGCCACCGGCTGAGGCACCTCGTGTCTCTCCATGTGAGCCTTCCAGGATCGCCACCACTCTGTGGCGTTACGCACAGTCAGAACAAACTTGGCATAGGGGTACATGAGAAGGAGCTCCTCGAAGTAGAAGGGCATGGGGGTGTCAGTGGCCGCCGGAGAGTCGTCCCATCGTCGCACTATATCTACGCTGAGCGGAGAAATCCTATGTTCAGTGGTACTCAACAGAACGTCCTTTGTCACACTGATGGGTGTATGCTGCGATCGTATGCCCAACCGGTTGAGGGCTGCGTTCAAAGAGGTGGTTCCGGTCTTGGCTAGACCCAATCCAAATACCCTGAGGGAGCGCAAGCCATCAGGATTAGAGGGGCGTCCCCTGAGGCGGTCAAAATAGTTGGCTAGATCTTTGCCAATAGACAACCGGTCAGAGCAATGGAGGCAGGCCAGGATATCTGTACGGGGTTGCTCGTTCACGCGGTTGTTGTCAGTGCCGTGGTCTGAGTTTTCGTTTGTTGTTTTTGTCGGACATTGAACGTTGTTTGCAGTTTCAACTCCCGCAGGATTCCAAAGCTCAACCCGGCAGAAGCTGTATTCGTGATAAGCAGTGGATGCTCTTTGGCCCTGAAGGGAGGAAACTATCCAGCAAACACCAAACCCGAGACAAAAGGGGACCAGGAAATGGAAGGCCCTCATGTCCCCACCCCACGCAAAGCGGACAAACGAGCACGGATCGGTTTTTTCCTTATTTTGTGAGAAAGAAAGATATTTCGTCGACACCACCAAGATGATCTATCGTCCGAAGAACCACCAGAAAATCAGACAACCGCCATTGAAAGGAATGCCCAAAAGCAGACAGCCAGCAGGCATGCTCACGGGAGCCATCATCGTCATCATCATCATGGGGGACTCTTCCTCCTGCCATTCCCGCAAAGCTCCAGCACAAAGAAACGACGGAAAATGACCGCACCAGGAGCACCGGTGCTAAGTTTCTCTGCGTTAGCGGTAGCGGTGGTTGTGCTTTCCTTCCTCATAAACCTCCCGCAAAGCGCGCGAGGCGCCATCATAGCCTCTAGCAAGCTGGAGTCGTGCATCGCGGATGGCTCCACGGAGGAGGCCCTACTGAATTGCAAGAAGAAGATGGTCGTTTCGTTGACACTAGAGGGAGGACAGGTTTGAAACATTTTAGTTCAAACACTTTTCTCTCTCTCTCACTTGTTCCTTTTTCGACATTTGTCGTCTCTTCTATCTTCTTCAAGAACGCTACAGAGGCGGTAGAGGCCGTCATCGAAACGGTCGAAGAAGATGGCAAGACCAAGCGATTGGAACATCCCTGGCGAATTCGTCTCTCCAAGTCCCAACCGCGGGTGCTCTATCCTATCGTTTACATTCAAGTAAGTGAAGAAAACCTCTTTCAAAGAAGAAAGACGGCAGTCATTCAGCTAACTATGAAAACATGTGAAACAAAAAAACAGAGGGTGAATAATGCACCGAAAGAGAAGATTGAGTACCCAGATAACTTTTTTTGGCTATTTGATCGTTGTGACGCTAGCGCTACTTCAGACAGCCCCACCTGTGGCTGGTACCATGATTCTAATGGCAAAGCTGTGCTTCACAGCCAGGTTATTGTTGAGAAGAGAATTTGTTGTTGCTCGTCGTTTTTGTTCGTGCATTGCTTGGCCTTCTTTGTTGTTACCCACTTACCTAACTCCTTGAAATCTTCAAAATAACAAAGGGTTTCTGTTGCGAATGCGACTTTGGTCAAGTATTACAGATATCGAATGAGGACACAAGAGCGGGCCTGGATTGCAAGCTGTGGGGAACGGATTCGAGTTCTGCTCATTGTCTGCGTTTCGATACGCTTTGGTACGATGCATTTGAGATTGGAACAGCGGAGACCTTCTTCGATGTGACCCTCAACCTCATTAAACGCGATTCATCCAACGATGGCTATGTGACCGATAAGATCGTCCTGTCTCCAGAGAACACCATTGTTCAGTCGGCTGACAAATCCATCTTTGCAAAGCTCATAGGAGACTTTGCGCCATGGAAAGCGGTTCCGGTGTTGAGCGAAAAGATTTTCTTTGTGCCCTCTGTACCTCGAGACCATCCTCGCGTGCTGGCAGGGAGCGCGCACTGGATGCTTGTGGACAAGTCCCGTGTGGACTTCTCGGGTACAGTTTGCAACAAGATAGGCGTCAGTTTCGAGGCCTTTCGCTACCAACCGGGTTTGTGTCTGCCTCATTCCTATCCGTTGTTCGTATATTAACCAAAGCGTAATGAACAACAGATGCTTGCAGTCAGTTGCCATCTTCTTGCTTGCGGTATCAGTTGGAGGACTATCACACAGAAGATATAGTAAAGGAGAGTAAAGGCTTGTCGGGCTCTTACTTTGTGAAGTATTGGGGCAAGTTCGTGGAGCAAAATGGCATCCTCCAGAAGGACAGTCAACGCTATCTCTCTTTTGAACTGGAGCAGTTACAAGCAAGTTTGGTTACTTTGACATTTTCTGCAGACGATATCCGCTTTATTACGAACCTGTTAGCAAACCTCCTCTCCTAGATCTTGCTTTCCTTGTCATCCTTGTTCTTGTTCTTGTTCTTCTTCTCTAACGAGATGCACTAACCGATTTTTTCTCACTTGTCTGTTTCCATTCTATTTCTGAGTGTAGAAGTCCTGGAAGGATTGTTGTAGCTGTTGCTAAGGATTTTGAGGCTCTATCAAAGGAAGGCAAGATCGAGGTGATGATGCAGAACACCGGCTTCATCAATGCTGACTTTCAACTTACTGTCACCAATTGCACAGTGGGAATTAAGCCCATTCAAGCCCGCATTCTCAGTGTCTCCGCCAAACAATCCATGAATGCAACCTTCAACATTTATAGCGAGCATGAACTTCTCGCAGAGAACAAGTGTAAAGGTAACCAATTCTTTTTCATCTGTGGAAATCCTCTTCCTTTTTAAAGAATTTCTATTAGTATCTCTATTGGATGCTGTGGGCCAGCTTCAAGACTTTGTGTGGGTCAATTTTACCACCTTTGCAACAAAGCACACCAATGGAACGCAAGGTGGAGCCTCTCCTGATAATGACGACGGTGGGCGTTACGACCCAACTAACTATTGGCCTCGCTCCTGCTCCCAGAAGTGTCCAAACTTGTGCGTACATCATTTCTCTTTCTAGTTTTTTTTTCTCCGGTAGATTTAATGACCTTCTTTATTCTTCCATAGTATTAACCTGATATGCTTCATTATGGAGTCTTGCTGGGGCGAGCTGTTGTGGCGAGTGGTAATCATATTGGTGTTGATATGCTGTTGTTGTTGCTGCTGCAAGTGTGCTAGTTCCAAGAAATGCAGAGGTTCCATTTCCTCCATGATGAAAGGAGGACTCGGTGGACCTGTCGGTCTAGTATGTTCCCTTTGCTGCTCCTCTTCATCATCTGCAAGTGGCGACTCCAAGAAAATCAAAGCCATGAAGAAAAAGATGAAACGACAAGAGAAAATGATGGCCAAAGAATACGAGGAATTAGAGATGGCGCGCTTGCAAGAAAAGCACGAGCGGAAGATGCAGAAGCTGCAACAAAAGACAGAAAGACGAAAGCGAGAGCTGACTTTGTCCACGGCGTGGAGCGCTCAGCAGGGCGATGAAGAAAAGGAGAACGGGGAACAGAAAAAGGTCTCGGAATCAACACGAGCCTTCAACTTTTGGAGAAAAAAGCAACAACAAAAGGAAGAAACAACAAGTCAAAAAAATGCGCATCCAGAGCGAGGAAGATCGGACAAAGCAAAAGACATGCTTAAGCTACATCTCCCGTCAGCATCGCTTTCAATGGGAGGCTCTTCGTCGTCAGGAAAAGTCCCTTCTACCAACGCACCTGTTATACGGCAGAGAAACGTTTCCGAGTTTGCAGCTCCGCTGACCAAAGAACAGTTGTTGGAAATTTCCTCCAAGCAAGCAACCATCTACATCAACATATCCGATGCAAGAGGAGCACCCACTCCAGTGGTACGTAAGCTTTTCTCTCTTTGAAGCTAATGTTTTTAATTAGTTCCTCATCCACAACATTCTAAAACAATCTGTATGTTTTCGCGCAGTCTGCCGGACCTTCTTACAGTCTTGTTGGAAAGTTATTACCCTATAATCCACCTGACTCAAACGATGTTCGTTGGGTCCAGTTTTGGATTCCTCCGATAATGTGTTATCAGGTTATACTCTCTCCTCTCTCTCTCTCTCTTCTCTGCTGCTGCTGCTGCTGCTGCTGCTGCTTCTTGTTCTTCTTCTTCTTCTTCTTCTTCTTCTTCTTCTTCATCTTCACCATATTCTGCTTTAGTTATCTCGTTCTTTCTCAAAAAGTTAATAACCATGTTATTTTTAGCACAAAGCAATGGTAGGGGAGACTGTAGTAGAATTAATACCTCCTGTTCCTCTTAAAGCAGAGTACACATCAACGATAATGGACCTCGTTACCGCTCGCCGGTTTCTTAATACAACGCCTCTCTTTCCATGCATCAACCGCTCCTAAGATGGCGGGTCATGCTGTTTTGTACCATCTATCCCTCTTTGTACACATCATACATCCATTTCCTCTTAACAACCGTAATAAGGAAGTGGAGAGATAGGAGAATGATATGACGGAAGAGAGTTAAACAGCCAAGAGAGAAGAGAGAAGAGAGAAGAGAGAAGAGAGAAGAGAGAAGAGAGAAGAGAGAAGAGAGGAGAGAGGAGAGAGAGGAGAGAAGAGAGCAGAGAGAAGAGAGCAGAGAAGAGAGCAGGAGAGGAGAGAGCAGGAGAGGAGAGAGCAGTCGACAAATATTGAGAGCAAAGAAAGAAGAAAGAAAAATGAAACGCAAGCAGGCGGAGACGACGACGCAAGAAGAGAACGCCTGTACGCAGGCCGGTGAAGCCGCCACCAGCACCGCCAACGCAGAAGAACCTTCAGCCCTCAAGCGGCCAAGAGAAACCACGAATCCGCAACAACAGGAAGAGAAGAACAAGAGCGACGACGGAGCGACGGCTGCTGTTGCTTTGACGGAGGAGGACAAGAACAAATGGAGAGTGCCAAAGAGAAAGGTGGCCCTTCTGATCGGCTACAACGGGGCTGAGTTTGCCGGTATGCAGCGCAACCCTGGCGTAAGGACCGTGGAGGAGGAGCTAGAGAAGGCCATCGTGGAGGCCGGTGGCATCGCTCCCTTCAACGCCGGCTCCTTCCTCAAAGTGAACTGGTCGCGCTGCGCCCGCACTGACAAGGGCGTTCACGCCGTTGGCAACGTCATCTCTTTGAAGATGCTGTTGGAGCCAGAGGGCATGCTTGATCGCATCAATGCTGCACTTCCTCCTGACATCAGGCTATTCGGTTTGGCCTCTCCCTCCCTCCCTCTCTCTGTCTCTCTCTGTCTGTCTCTCTGTCCCTCTCTCTCTCTGTCTCTCTCTGTCTCTCTCTGTCTCTCTCTGTCTCTCTCTCTCTCTACTCTCTCCCTTCTCATGGCCTTCTTCCCATTGTGCAGAGATCTACCGGGTGACAGGCACGTTCGGAGCAAAGCATTCGGTGGATAGCAGGACTTATGAGTACTTGCTGCCATTTAGCACATTGCTGCCTGAAAATGCCGCCGAAGAGAAAGATGAAGAGCAACGACAACGGAAAAGAGATGAAGCCATCAGAAGGACCAACGAATTGTTGCAAAAGTATGTTGGCCATCACAACTTTTTCAACTTTACTTCTAAGAAAGAGAAGAGCGATCCTTCTGCGCTGCGATACATCATTTCTTTTACTGTACGTTGTATTTCAGCATTTTTGCTCTACTATCTGTACTCTCTCCTCTGTTCTCTCTTTCTCGCTCTCTCTTCTTAACTTTTCTTTCGTTCTTGTGTTGACATTATTTTAATGTGCAGTGCAGCGACCCGTTTATGTTGGATGGGATGGAGTTTGTGCGCCTTGTCATCAACGGCCAGAGTTTTCTTCTCAACCAAATCCGTAAGATGATTGGTTAGTCCACACTTCTTCTTCTTCTTTCTTCCTTCTTCCTTCTTTAACAAACACAACAAAAAAGGATTGGTGGTGTTATTGGTGCGGAAGAACCTGTCGGAGGAGTTGATAGAGATGGCTTATGAGCTGCGGTATAGCATCCCAATGGCGCCAGGCGAGGGCCTCATGCTGCTGCACTGCCTCTTCGACACATACAGCAATGGACGAGGATCTTCCCTTCCTCCGTTGGACTGGCGCAACGCTGCTGTACGTCTCGCTCTGCTCTCCTCTCGTGTCCTCTCTCGCTCTCTCTCGCTCTCTCTCGTGCGTTCTCTTTCTTACCAAACGCTGTTGTGAACAATATAGGAGCAAATGGATGAGTTTAAGCAGAGAGTTATCTATCCCTGCATTGTGAAATGCGAACGTGAAGCCGGAGTGTATGTTCTTTCTTTCCTCCTTCTCTGCACTGTTGTGTTTTTTGACGCTGTTCAAAATGTAGGTTCAAGCAATGGGAGAGTGTGTTGGATGGGCAGGAGGTAGACCTAGAGGCGTTGAGGCCGCAATGGGAGGCTGAGAGGCAGGAAGAGGCCAAACGAAAGGAGGAGCGAGAGAGAAAGAAGCAGGAGAGAGCGGCAAGGAGGAAACTGTATGAAGAAGCCCAAAGAAAGGAGAAGGAGCAGCAACAACAGCAAAAGAATGACGAGGAGAAGAAAGAAAAAGAACAAGTTTGAACGATCGTGAGTTAGTCCACAAACAAGGGAAATATTTTGTCTTCTTGCAACCGTTAAACTCTCCCCTCTCTCTCGTCTCTCTCTCCCCTCGCGCTTTTGGCTTGTTTTGCTAAGGTCTACCCAAAGATCAACAAATAAACTATGTAGACGCTGTTCACTCCAACAAGAGGTACTGCACGCATGAAGATTAAATGTTAGGGTGAGTTGTGAAGATGAGATTAAAAAAACAGAACAAAAGAAAACGTACTCCGCAGGAGGAAACGAATCGAGTGAAGCAAGTGGATGAGCTTTTCTTTGATGGAGTCCTCTTCGGCAGCCTCTCCTGGACTATAGGCCCAACCAACTGCAAACAATGGGAGAGAAAAAAAAAGTAGCATTAGTGGAACCACATACCATCAAGCCCAGTCTCAAACGAATCAAAATAATATCTTGGAAGGGAGACAGCGTGCTTCGTACTTGGCCTCAAAAAGCGTTCTTCGTTGAGGATGGCCAATGCATTGATGAAGAGCAAGGCGGCCTCGATGAGTGTACCCAGAGTGAACGCCATCTTTCGAATCAACAACAAAAAAGAAGAGATCAACGAGAGGGACGTCTACCAGTTACTTCTTCCTCTACACTTTTTTTGTGGGGCATTATGAGCTGAGTCATCGTCACGCTCATATCTTGTCTCCTGTCCTCTCTCTTCTCTCATGTCGACAAATTTATTTTTTACATACCATCAATCTTTTCTTCTCTTTTTGGTTCGTGTCTCGTCCTTGCCTTCTTTCTCCTCCTCCTCGTCTTCCCCTTCTTCTTCGCGCGTTGTTGTGATGGTGAGCTCCAAGTTCTTGCTGCTGGAAGTGGATGTGCTGTAGCTGGTTACTCTTGACTGAACTCCTTTCATTGCATGCATGTAGGTGTTCTTCCATTCTGTGGTAAACAGCGTGAAGAGAAGGAACAATCCTATTTATCAAAAAAAAAAAAACCGATGGTAAGCAGATAACTGCGTGGAAATAATGCAGTACGAACCTAAACCAGAAAAACCAAGCGCTCTAAGTATAACCAACGGATAACTAGTAACGTCATCTCCTAAATCACAGCCCTCCTCTGGTTGGTCATAAACAAGACACCTATAGTAGTCTTGAAAACCTTGCTCGATAGTGTCTTTGTTGGCTTCCACTTGAATCGTGTACGCGAAGATGCAACTGTATACCAGCAAAAACACTCCCACGAACACCGTGATGCGATAGTTGGTGATGAAAAGCTGTTGCAGGCGATTGTGCTTCACTCCCACGTACAGGATTCTTCCTATGCTGCAAAGGAAGAAAATGAGGCTTGGGAATATCATTAAGCTGATTGGCAGAAACCAAAACGCTATCAGAAACGCTGCATCATCCTCATTTGTCAAGAAGCAACTGTATAACTCAATGTATGGTAAGAAGAAGACAAAGAAGAAGAAGAAGAAGAAGAAGACTAAGAAAAAGAAGAACAAGAAGAAGAAAAAGAAAAGGAAGACAAAGAACAAGAACAAGACGAATGGGAAGGAATAGTTACAAAGTGGCAGCAGAAGAGAAGCCGATGCGACCAGCAGCCAATGGGATGATGGCCAGCAGGAGTGGAATGCCCCACCCTACCACGTGAAAGACTATCTGCTGAATAAGTACAAACCGCTTTGTTGCTGGAATCTTATCATGGAAGTAGAGCTGATAAAAGTATCGAGAAGGAGTGAGATAGAGGCTGAAATAAAACAGAGAATGAAGACGAGAGGAACCTGTGCAAACATGTTGCCAGCTATCAACGCCCACCACTAAACATGATTTTTTTTTTTGGGTGAGTTTTCAACTAATACTGAAATCAAGAAAAGAAGTTCATACGAACCAAAGTCCCGGCCAAAAAAGCAAAGAGCAACACTCCTCCTTGGAAACTGCACAATCCACTCTTGAAGACCAGCTCATCGTAGTTGATAGTGGAGGTGGCCGTTTGCGTGTTAGGATCGTAGGATATCACAGAGAGCGTTGGAACGAGTACATCCCCGTCCAAACCGCACCACACGTTCTCGTAGCCAAACATGGAGGGCAGAATGATGGCTCCTGCCGCCACATTGGCTGAGATAGCCACCATCATGATCAGATTGGAAGGCCATTGCCGCAGCTTTGGGTCCAGTGAATAGGTTAAAATAAGAAACCATGTGGCCACCTACAAACGAAAAAGAACGCATGTAAGAGTTACGACAATAACGGAAGAGCTGGCACGAAAGGATCTTCGTACCCAAGAAAGCCATCCTATAACGCTTTGCATGACTTTGACGTCATCATATTGGCCTTCTTCCAACGACGGGAGAGGGCATTCAAAGCCACAGGTCTTGCGTGCTTTATCGGCGGCAACGAGGGGCTCCACGCATCCCGTGAAGAAAGACTCATCGTAACGCTCAGCGCCGGAGCAG
The DNA here is from genome assembly GCA_031835245.1 of Balamuthia mandrillaris. Taxonomy (NCBI): domain Eukaryota; phylum Discosea; order Longamoebia; family Balamuthiidae; genus Balamuthia; species Balamuthia mandrillaris. Next base: position 46,683 of record JAVKOQ010000276.1, read on the forward strand.
TTCACCGACATCTCTCCCCCAGAAGAGGGCAGTGAAAAGCTGTAGGTAGGGTGCTGGTAGAACAAAGAGTGGTTGGTCCATGGGTCCGTTTCGTTGCATTCCAGAGGAAGTTGGCCCTCCCCGTCCGGAAAGAACAGAGCTAGGCCTACTGGCACTCCGAAAGATTCCCACATTGCCCTACATGCACTCACTTCTCATGCTATAAGTATAAACACCAGAAGAAGAAGACAGAAGAACGGGAACTACCGTATTCCATGCACATATCGGCACATGGTTGAACAGGAGCCACTATTGTCTCTGGAAAGTTCGAAAAAAAACAAACAAAAGGAGAATATAGTAAGTATGAGAAAAAAGAGAAGCGCCATGGGTGGGCCAAACCATTGGTGACAGGATCAACAACACAAGGCCGAAAATAAGTTCTGCAGGTCATAGCAGCTGCCACCTTCTCGCAGACCGGATCAACGTCAACAACGCCAGCTCCATTGACAAGAGCAATGGCCTTGGACGTCAACCATGCCAGCGTTACATCTCCAGCAATAAAAACGGGAGTCCCAACTTTTTTTTTTGTGTATGTTATGTAAGAAAGAGAAGAGAAAAGAAAGAAAAAATACCCCAAGAGATAGCTCGAGCCAGCAGGGAAGGGGAAAAAAAACCTTGGAGGCCAACGTATTGAGCACAGGCTTCAGGAACACCACTCCATGGCTCGCAATAGGGCTCGTGTAACTCGTCCACCACTCCTTCGTTGTAGGCCCACGCCTCATAGATGGAGTTGCCCAAAAGCAGCGCCAAGCATAGCAGCAGCTGCAGCAGGGGAGTGCCTCTCTTGCTCATCGTTGCTTCCGTCTATCGGCGTTTTTCTCCCCCAAACGACGATCATTTTATCGGTTAACCAGATGCCTCACCACTAATGAAAATCCTAATAATGGCTTTATTAGCAGCTTCTTAGGCGACAGCCAAGAACACAGGCCGAGCATCAAGGGCCAACACGGGAGGCAGACTCTTAAGCTTCTGCGCTTTTCTTTTGTTTGTCGACGCATATGCTTTTTATCCATCCTTTAGGCAAGGCCTTAGCCGAACGTCGGACAAAAGGCGAGCATGGTGCGCACACCGGTTGACGTTTACAAGCGGATAGGCAGTCCAAACCTTATTTTGCTTGTGCTGTTGGCATGCTCTCTGCTCACCAACTGGATTTTCCTCTTCTCCCTCCGCTCCTATCTCCCCAAATCGGCGCCAAACTACAACGGGATCCCTCCTCCACCCGCTGCTCAACCTCCTCTCAACGCTGATGCGGCAATTCTTTCTGCTGCCGTCCGCTCTTCTCCTCGTTCCAAGGACTCTCCTCGCTCCAAAGACTCTCCTCGCTCCTCGCGAATAGCTATCAATCACCCGGCCACCACACCTGATCGAGGAAGCGGCTTCAGTTACAGCCATGTAGCATTGCGAACCTTGAACGGAGGAGAAGAGGTCTCCGACGACCCAGCAGCCTTTATACAGCAGGAACTGGTTGACGTTCAAAAGATGATGGCTCTTGCCGAGTACAAGCACCGCCGTTTCCTCTGGCACCACTCTTCACAATTCTGCTCTTCTTTTGAGAAAGACAGCGCAAAGGGGGCAATGGGATGGGTCACTGCCACCATCAACGATGCATACGTGGTGCCGGCTGTGGCTTTGGCCCACTCCATCCGCCGCTTTTCTTGCTACGCCTCCAACTTGTTGGCCATCATCAGCACGCAGGTCGGCGCTGCCTCTCGAGAAGCTCTCACAAAAGCTGGTTGGCGGCTGCTAGAACGGCCTCCCTTGGATTGCATGACCATGGGAGGCAAGCCTGCTGAACCAACGGCCGCTTTGCCTGGAGCACATATGAGGTTTCATGCATGGAACCTCACGGAGTTTGAGCGGCTGATCTACTTGGATTGTGATATCATGCTTCTGGACAACATCGATGAGCTCTTCCATCTCGCTTTGTTGGAGAAACAAATCTACGTCTCTCACTTTGGACCGCCCGGAGATAGACAGGGTATAAACTCGGGACTGTTGGTGCTTCGGCCAGGAGCGGGTATCCTGGAAGAGCTCATCGCGGAGTGGTTGAGTCTGTTCCCGACGAAAGGATGCATTAACGATCAACCCTTTCTGCGACAGTTCTTCGATCGAACAGAGAGAGGAATGCGGTGGTTGCCCTATGCATATAACGTGAGAAGAGAGGCCTACCACCCCATGCGATTGTATCATATGGCTGGTGGGCGGAAGTTCAAGTTTTGGGTGGGAAATAACGTGGTGAGTACGAAAGCACAGGCGAGAGACATGCCAATCGAGGAGGTGCCGAGTGATGCGGCATCGGTGTGGTGGTTCATATTCTATGATGCTTTGGATGCTTATGGCCTGCATGCTTGGTGGCAAACAGTTCAGCAGAGTGCAGCAGAACAGAAACATGCTGGGCATATGAATGAACAGTAGCCTCCCTACTGAACGTTGTAGTATTTATCTCAAAGAAAACAGAACAGTGTTCACCGGCAGCGCGCATCTACAAAGAGCTTTGTTACCGAAGAGTTTACCGGTGGATGTAGATACGTTTAACAAAGGCAGCAGCAGGAGGAGGCAAGGATGCCGATGGTTGTGGCACTCCGAAGGAAGAGAGAGCCCTCATATATGAGGGCTATCCATATAGAGATGATCTCATCATTAAAATTACCATATATAAATAGGTTGACGTGTGCATCCATTCTTTGGATGCTTTGCATTCCACTGTAAAACAAGAAAGAAGAAAGAAAGAAGGAAAGAGAAGCTGGTTTGCCCACCACCCACCCCCGGAAGAACTGCCGCTTTTTCTTTGTTAAGGGACACACGCGCCAGCGCGCACTACTGCCAGCAACAACAACAAAAAATGTACATATTTCTTCTTCGAAGCATAGCGGACTTTATTTTTATTTTTTTCTGATTTTTTTTTGTTTGTTCGGCAGGGCGTCCACACGTATTTGCGTGAAGAACCTTCCGAAGCATGTGAGGGAAGACAGGCTCAAAGAACACTTTTCACAAAAAGGAGAGATCACCGACGTCAAAATACTTAGAACAAAGTAACTTTTAATCCAACAACAATAAAACTCCTCTTTGCCTCTCTAAGATTTTACAGCTAACCAACAACACTAAACAACAAAAGGGATGGCCGTTCCAGAATGTTTGGTTTCATTGGCTTCCGAACGGCAGAGGAGGCTAAGCAAGCCCGCGCTTATTTCAACAACACCTTCCTGGACACCTCCAAGATCACCGTGGAGAAAGCTAGACCTGTACATTGTCTTTCTTGCCTTCTTTATCTGTGCTGTCTCTTCGCTTTTCTTCTTGCTTCTCCACTTCTTCTTGTTTCCTCGTTCTCTGCTCCCGTTCTCTTTCTATTTCTCGTTTTCTCTCTCTCTCTCTCTCTCTCTCTCTTCTTTTTTTTTAAAAAAAACCCTTCTCTGTCATTGTTAGCAAGGAGACGAGAAGCTGGGGCGTGCATGGAGCAAGTACAGTCAAGGCAGCTCTCGCTTCGAAGAGCGGCAAAAGAAGCAAAATGCCAACACCTCCGCTGCACAAAACAAACGTAAACGAAAACTCTTGGATGAAGAAGAGGAAGGAGAGGACGAGAAAACAAACAAAGAGAAGGAAAGCAAAGAGTTTCAAGAATTCATGATGGTAAACAAACCAAGAACATCTGCACAGGCCCCTAAACTTTGGGGCAACGACGACTTAGCTTTGGTGGACGCGAACAAGGAGGACAGCAGCAGGAAGAAGAAACGGATAAAACGGAAGACGGACGATGGCGCTGTAGTTGACCTCATTGCTGTTCCCAATCGAAAGCCTGGTGGCCAGGGCACCTTTGTCACTCGAACTCGTATCAAGTTTGATGATGATGACGGCGAAAAGGAAAACGAGGCAAAGCAGAACCAGAAAAGCATGTTTGGCGATGATGACGATGACAATGAGGAAGAGGCAGAGAAGGAGAGAGAAAATTTGTTGATGGATGGTTCTTCTGATGATGAACTTTATGAAGATTTGCCACCTCACAAAGCACAAAACAAGACGGAAAATGGAAACGTGGAGGAAAAGGACCAAGAGGAAGAGGAAGAAGAGGAGGAAGAAGAGAACGAAGAAGGACTACAAACAAATTACTCAAAGCATGACAAACGAGAAAACAAACCAGCTAAAGAGAAAACAAAGACTAACAAGGAGAAAATCACCAACCCTGTATCCAAAGAACGTGCTGTTGCCGAGATTGGTGATACGGGACGGCTGTTTATCCGCAATCTTGCCTTTACCACTACCGAAGAAGATCTTCACAAGCTTTTTAAAAAGTTTGGCCAAGTTTCAGAGGTACCATCTTTCTTTTTTTTTCTTTCCCCTGCTTCCTTTCTCATTCTGTTTCCTATTTGTTGTCTTCTCCTTTTTGCCCATGCCCATAACAGGTGCACATTGTCATCAACAAAGAGACGAAGCAGTCAACGGGACTGGCCTTTGTGAAGTTTATGTTTCCTCAACACGCTGTGGACGCTTTTACTGCTTTGGATGGAAGTATATTTCAAGGACGCCTTATTCACATTTTACCAGCCGCCAAAAAGGAAAACGAAGAGAATGGTACCCAGTCTAATTCCGCTGACTCGGCGGCCTCAGCTTTCAAGAAGCAAAAAGAAGCCCAACTGCAAGAAACAAGTCAAAGCGATCACAACTGGAATCCTTTGCTTCTTCGGGTATGCTTTTCCAACTTAACTGACCTAGTTCATTTTCATCAATTAACTTCTTTCAAAAGACGGATGCAGTGTTGGAAGCCGTAGCTGGCAGCTATGGATTGAGCAAAGGCGACATTCTAGACAAGGAAGAGGGCAGCATGGCCACCCGCGTTGCTATCTCAGAAACCAAAATCATCAACGAAACCAAAAAATATTTTGAGCAAGAGGGCATCTCCTTCAATGAACTAAACACAGCGTTAGCCGCCTCTCAGGAAGCCAAGAAAAAGATGAAGCGAAGCGGTACCACCATCCTCGTGAAGAACCTTCCCTTCACAACCTCCAATGACGAATTGCACGCCCTCTTCTCCAAGTATGGCACTTTGGCAAGGATAGTGTTGCCTCCATCTAAGGCCATCGCTGTCGTTGAGTTTTTAGAAAGTAGCGAAGCTCGAAAGGCCTTCAAATCACTTGCCTACACCAAGTTTCATCATGTACCCCTCTACCTGGAATGGGCACCAGAAGCCATTCTCTCTCCTTCCTCTTCTTCTTCTTTAGCCAAATCATCTGCTGGACGAACAACAGATCAGCCACAATCTGTTGAAGCTGCCAAGAGAGAGAAAGAAAGAATACTAGAAGACGAGGAGATCGATAGCTTCTTGGAAGGCAAAGCACGTACTCTCTTCATCAAGAACCTCAACTTCAGCACTGAGGAAGACACGCTCCGGGCTCACTTCCAGGAGGTCGGCACCGTCCGCGCGGTCACCATCGCCAAAAAGAACAACCAGGGACGCAAAGTGTCGTTGGGTTATGGCTTTGTTGAGTTTGCACGCTCCGAAGACGCCCTCAAAGCTATCAAAAACTTGCAGGTTCGGTCTATTCTCGTCTCCTTTCTTGTCTTAATTTTCTTATGCCGAGTTTTTTCAAAATAAATATAGGGCAAGACGTTGGAAGGACATGCCCTGGAACTCAAGTTCGCCAAACCGACGAGCAAAGCACAACCCACCTCATCCAAAAAGAAACAGTCCACTGCTACCTTTGCTCAAAAACCAACCCCAAAGCTGCTCGTTAAAAACGTTGCCTTTGAAACCACCAAAAAAGAGCTTCGCGAACTTTTTGGGTTTGTGTCTCCCTTCTCCCTTTTTCTTCTTTGTATGCCACAATTATCATCTAACCTGCGAACAACAAACAGAACATTTGGTCAGGTGAAAAGCGTTCGGCTGCCTAAAAAAATGGGAGGTCAGAACAGAGGCTTTGCCTTTGTCGATTTTTTGACAAAACAAGAAGCCAAGAGCGCAATGGAACAGCTGCAGCACACACATCTCTACGGACGGCATCTTGGTTCGTGTTTTCTCTGTTTCCCTCTCTCTCTCTCTCTCTCTATCTATCTTCTCTTCTAGTAAAGCTAACTTACTCGTTTGCTTCGTTGCGTTCTCATCAGTGTTGGAATATGCCAAAGAAGAGAAAGCTTCTTTATCCTGAAGTGGATGTGCAGCATCCTAGCCCGCGGCAAAGAAGAAGTTCCGTTTTTTTAATTATATAACGTTGTGGTTGGATTAATAATTAAACGAAATTATTTATAATTGCCAATTACATAAATAGCATTCAAAAATAGACGCGTCGGAGGAAAAAATAGAAGAGAGAGAAAAAAGGCCTTGTGTAACGTTACAAGACTTTGGGGGCACGAAGGGCGCTCAACTCCTTTTGCACACAGAAAAAAAATGTCCTTGCAAAAAGTGGTTGTAATGGGAGATGGCGGAGTAGGTTCGTGTTACGTTTGTGGAAAACTTCTCTAACGACGTCTTGTGGTTAACGTAACGTTTTTTTTTTTGTTATTTCTTGCAAAACGCAGGCAAGTCCGCTTTAACCATCCAGTTCACACAAAACTATTTCGTCTCCGAATATGTACGCTTTCTTCTTTTTTTTTTAAATCTGTATGTGTAACGCTTTTGAACAAACCCCTAAAACCCCTTATTTTATTATACAGGACCCTACCATAGAAAACAGTTATAGGTTTGTGTTATTCTTCTTCGGGGTGATGAAAAAAAAAGGCTCTTTTTAAACTTACGTAACCCATCTTGGTGCTCCCCCGAAACAGAAAACAGCTCACCCTGAATGGCGAGGTATACATGTTGGATTTGTTGGACACAGCTGGTCAAGAAGGTTTTACCCCCTTTCTTTTGTGTTTTTTCTCAAGTGTAGGATGAGTGCTCACCGTGTTATTTTATTCTTTCTTTCGTTTCGTTAGAGTACTCCGTGATGAGAGATCAGTATATTCGAACGGGAGGAGGCTTTTTGTTGGTCTACAGCATTACCAGCCTCGACTCTTTTCGTTCCATGGAAGAATTTAGAGAACTGATTCTTCGAGTCAAAGGCTCCAGTACTGCTCTTCTCTCTCTCTAACTTCCTTTTGTTCATTCTCAGGATGTACTGAATCATTCAAAACAAAAACAGAAAACGTGCCGATAGCGCTGGTGGGCAACAAGTGTGACTTGGACGAGCACCGCACGGTAACGCTGGAACAGGGCAAAGAGATGGCCAAGCGTTGGGGCTGTCCCTTCTTGGAGGCCTCCGCAAAGACGCGGCTCAACATAGAGGAAGCCTTCACCAGCCTATTGGAGGCCATGTTGGCTTGTCAGGCAAAGGAGAGCAGTGGCGAGGAAGGAGGCGGCGGCGGTCTTGCCGGTGGCTCCAAGAAGAAAAAGAAGCAGCTGAAGAAGACCAACAGCTCTCGGGGTGGCCTTGCTGACTCTTCCTCCTCCTCCAAGTCTCGCCGATGTATTTTGCAGTAATTCTTGTGTTTGTTGTTCGTTTTTTTTTTCTTTCTTTGGTTCCGCTGCCTCTCTTCTCTTCTCGCTTCTCTCATGTTTAAAGAGAACCAGTATGTAGTTTCAAAAAAATGTTGTTTTGTTTTGTTGGTTTGGTGTAATGGTAGTTGGTCAAGTTGTTTGTTGCGCTCCCTCACCATGCAAGCCTCGTGATGGCACGTCGATGCCCAAAACAACGGGTTTGATCGAAGAAAGAGAAAATAAATAGCAGCAGAAGTGGTAACTAGGAAGGAAGTAGAAGTGCATCATCGCCTTCTGGTCTATATCCACAAGAAAAAAAAGAATACCAAAAGTGTCTTATCAAACAGCAATTACTTGCTTGCTAACGCTTTGATGAGAAGAAAACCTCCGACAGCAGCGGTGGCGGCGGCTGCCCCAACAATGCCCATTCCTATCAAACCATCTGTTTCAAAGTCGGTGAAAGTAGGTGCTAAGCAAGAAGCAATAGAGAGGAAGTAATTGAAAGATGGAAGGACGAGGCCAAACCTTTGGTGACCTCTTGTTCAAGCACTGAGTGCAGGGCTAAGGCTTGGCGGTTGTTGGGCTCAAGGCGCAGCAACACCTCCAAGCACTCACGTGAAGGGCGGTAGGCTCGCAGTTGGTAGTATGCCACCGCCAGATAGTATATGTAGACCCGTTGGTTCTCTTTCACTGGGTCCTCCTCACATAACTCTTTGTCTCCCGTTAATATTGTAGAGAGAGAAAGAGAAAGAGAAAGAGAAACGATGAAAGAGATGGAGAAAGAAGAACAAAGGCGTTGAAAAGAAAGAAAAATACCTTGTAAAAGAGCAATGCCAGCATTGACATGCGAGCTACATGTAAGCAAAGGAACAGTGGTAGGGGATGATGATCAATTGCAATCAGAATAAGATGATAGTGAAAATGCGGTAAGAACACTCACAAGTTGATTAAGGTGCATGCATGCAGGTAGGAAGAAGGTTTACCGTTTGGTGCTTCGTATGAGGTGAACGGCAAGCGAGAGCTTGTGGGTAAGCAGGTCCTCGTCCTTGTCCTTTGCCTTTTGCATGAACTGCCGCTCCAACCTCTACACCAAGGCATTTGCACCAGAGTCAATCAGGAAAAAAAAGAAGCCACTAAGCTTCCCACTTGATCATAGAAAGGTTGGAGGGGAGGGGGGAAGGGCTACTCACGTACCTGCAACTCGTCCACGTACTCAGCATGTTCGTCTGGGTCCACTCGTTGTTCCCTGAGGTTCTGCTTGTAGAGGGCAACTGCCTCTTTGCCCACCCCTCCCAACGACACCATTTGCTTTGTTTGTTTGTTTGTTTTTGGGTTCCTTCCTTCCCCGAGCCCTCCTCACTCCACTTCCAGCCCTCCTCCCCTGCTAGCTCTTCCTTTCTTTTTAAACTGCTACCACTGCTGCTACCACTGCTGCTACGACTTCTGTTTATTTTTGTTGTTTGAAATGCAAAAAAAAAAACAATAATAACTTGTTGCAGGAAAGAAAGGACCACAACCACCACCACCAGCAGCAAGCAGCATAAGCAAGCTGTTGTCGCTGCAGCAGCAGGTGCTGCAGGCAGGCCTTAACGAACGAAACAAAAAAATAATAATAATCAGAACAGCAAGCAAGCAAGCATGCATGCATAGAAATGCGTAGGAGTTCGCTTTCTTGTTCAGCCAATCGTTCACGTCTCTCTTCCCCCCCCCCCTCTTTCTTTCTTTCTTTCTTTCTTTCTTTCTTTCTTTCTTTCTTTCTTTCTTTCTTCTTTCTTCTTCTTCTTTCTTTCTCTTTCTTTCTTTCTTTCTTTCTTTCTTTCTTTCTTTCTTTCTTTCTTTCTTTCTTTCTTTCTTTCTTTCTTTCTTTCTTTCTTTCTTTCTTTCTTTCTTGTCCAAACTTCACAGTGAATACAACGAAGGGTCTAGAGGCCCACTCGCCCCAGACTCGAGTCAGCCTTTGTTGTAATGGAAATAGAAAGAGGAGAGAATGAGCATAAGCAAGAAAGATAAGAGAGAGAAAGAGAAGTGCAATGCAAAATGTACTTTGGGATCGGCAGTGTAGTTCTGTACGGCGGCCAACAGCTCGTTGATCTTTGTTTGCAGTTCTCTTAGATCCGAAATGTACAACAGACGAAGTATCTTTGCTGCCTTATCCACCACCTCATCTATTACATTCATTTAAACATGTAACAGAGAACGAAAGAGAGAGAGAGAATGGCAGAAAGGGAAAATGAGAGAGAGGATACCTCCAGTGGTGAATCCCAAAGGAAAATCTTCAAGTTTGGGAGCCACTGCTTGTGATTGTTGTCTCTTGGAGCTTTCCTCCAGAGCTACAGGGTTAAACTTGGTCTTGATGATGCGTGCCACTACCTACATTATTCCTCACAACTATCAGAATGACGGATACAAAAACCAAGTTTAAAAAAAAAAACAAGAAAAAACTATACCCGTAAAACTTCTTCTGTGTTTTCATGGGGAGGTAAGTTCAACACATGAGCAATGTCAGCTACTGCTTGTTTGAACTCTGCAGAATTGTCTATCAGCATTATGCAAACAACGCGCAAGTCAGCAACTTTGAAAGGGCCAAACAAAAGGTAAAGGAGAGAAGCTTCTTTAGTGTGTTAAGGCTACGCACAATCTGTGTTTTGGTCCATTTGTAACAGGCCTTCAGCGATGTTGCTTCGCAGTGTAGCTGCTCTTGCTGTCTCGTTGTACTGTTGTGCTGTTGGCAGTGTTTAGGGTGCACATGTTAGAGAGAAAACAAGAGAGAGAGAGAACGAGAGGAACCATTGTCTTCATAAACGAGGCTGAGTGCTTTGCAAAGCAGCCAGTCCAAAGCCAACGCCAATTTTGGTCCTTGTTCCACGGGCCTAGGGCAGCCCATGTCCTGCAAGTACTTCATTTCAAACCTTTGTTAGAGAAAGAAAAACGAGTGCAAAGAGAGCGGAGAGATGGAGCGACAAGTAGAGGAGGGATGAGAAAGAGAGAAGAGAGTCTTACTTTGTGAAAGTGGGCAAACCAGTCTTGGTCGAGGTTGCGAAGGCTGGCCCTGTCCTCAATGCGGTAGTGCCGTATCTTCAAGTCTTCCAGCCACACCACCAACGCCTGCACTTCTTTGCTATCTATGACAGCAAAGCATGAATAAATAAGTACAAGGCAACACAGAGAATCGATCTATGGCGCCACTTGCTGCTCGCCATTTGCTCAGCGGAGCGGCAGCAGAGAGAGCACGCACCTGCTACATCGAAGGAATCCGCTCGTGGATATGCCAGCGCACGCAGCTTACGTTGAAACCTCATTTCTTCCACAGGAGGCTGTAGGGTGGGGGTGGGGGGGGTAGGGGGATGACCTCGCGCGCAGGTCTTCTTCCTTCGAAGTCCCTCCTCTTCTCCCCTCCGCTTTTCTTTTCACTGCATTTCTTTCCGCGTTTATTCCGCTTTTCGCCTCTCCTCTCTCCTCTCCTCTCTCCTATCCCCCTCTACTCTCTCTCACGTCCTACCTTCCATGACGTCCCGAATAAATAGTCCAACAAAAAAACCACAAAACCAAAAAAAAGAAAGAAAGAAAGAGGGAGGAAAGCTGGCTGAAACTCTGAACTCAGTCTTGATTATTGTTCGTTCGTCGTCTGCCTTGCATTATAATAATTATAATAATAATAATTCATCCATACGAGGCTAGAAACCACCGCAACTGCCGAACCCTCCCTCCACCCTGTTTTTTTTTTTTTTAAAAAACTTAGAACAAGAGACAACAAAAAGGTGCAACGAGTAAGGCAGCCATGCTTAAAATACCTCGAGAGCAAACCAGAGAAAGGGTTTGTCCACCTTCTCTTCCGCTTTTTTTTTAAACAAAAAAAATGATCGAGCTGGTAGAACTTTGAAGAAATTTTTTTGGCCTGCTGATCTTTGTTCGCTTTTCTTCTGCATTGCAGCTGGCCAGCAGAGGCAATGTGGGAGTCCTGAAAATAGGAAACTACCGCCTTGGCAAGACCTTGGGCCTCGGCTCCTTCGGCAAAGTCAAAGGTTTGGTTCGCCCTCCTTTATCCATTTTCCTCGCAATCTATCATCGCGTCGAGGTTCTTACTCAGCCTGCTTTGTCTTCTCCTTCGCGGCGATGACGGTGATAATACTAGTGGCGGAGCATGAGGTGACAGGCCATAAAGTGGCTGTCAAGATCTTGAACAGGTCCAAGATCAAAGCCATCAAGAACATGGACGAGAAAATACGAAGGGAAATACAGATACTGAAGCTCTTTCGCCACCCTCACATCATAAAGCTGTACCGTCCTCACTCTCTTTTCTTTGCCTTTGCCCTGCCCCCTTTTTTTTAACGTGGAACTACTTATTTTACAAACAGTTATGAAGTTATCGAGACGACTTCAGATATATTTATGATCATGGAATATGTTTCTGGTACGTTTCTTGCTCTTGCTCTTGCTCTTGCTCTTCTTCTTCTGGTTCTTCTTCTTCTTCTTCTTGTTCTTGTTCTTCTTGTTCTTGTTCTTCTTGTTGTTCTTCTTCTTGTTCTTGTTCTTGTTCTTGTTCTTCTTGTTGTTCTTGTTCTTGTTCTTCTTCTTCTCTTAACGGAAGTTAGTCCTTAATTATTATTCTTCTCTTGTATGCAGGCGGAGAACTCTTTGACTATATTGTAGCTAATGGACGGGTATAATTCCTCCCTTTTTTCTCGTTGTACGCTATTCTCACTAGTGCATGAATGTTGGGTATTCACGTAGTTGTCAGAGGACGAAGCCCGTAAGTTCTTTCAACAGATTATATCCGGAGTTGAGTACTGTCATCGCCACAAGATTGTACATAGAGTATGTCTGTTCTTTCTTGCTTTGTTATTTGATTCCATTCGTATTTGTTTGAGTTTATCAGAAGCATGCTCACCGCTTCCTTTAATAGGATTTAAAACCCGAAAACTTGTTGTTAGATGCATCTCAAACTAGTGTAAAAATTGCTGACTTTGGTACTTCTTTTGTCTTTTCCTTTGCTTTATGCCTATGAAAGACTGGCTATTTGCTAACGTGAATTCCGCTATGCCGATTTACTGCAGGATTATCAAACTTTATGGAAGATGGAGATTTTCTAAAAACAAGTTGCGGTTCTCCCAATTATGCTGCACCCGAAGTGATATCTGGACAGTATGTACTTCCTTTTTGAGAGAGAGAGAGAACAAGAAGAGAACAGCCTACGAGCGAGAGAGAAGCAGTAACTAACGTTGTGACAAAGATTGTATGCAGGGCCAGAAGTAGATGTGTGGAGTTGTGGTATGGCATCCGCTTGTTTTTTTTTAAAAAAATGAGTTCAATGGACTTTATTAACTGATTGGTGGTTTTACCATTGCAGGTGTAATATTATATGCATTAGTGTGTGCCCGCTTACCTTTTGACGATGAAAACATCCCCAACTTGTTCAAAAAAATCCGAACGGGGTCCTATACCGTGCCTTCTCACGTATCTCCTGGTAACTTTATCACTTACCGTTCTAGTCGTTTGGCTCGTTTAAGTTAACAACTTTTGTATCTTGCTCTTTACAGCTTGTAAAAATTTGATTGATTCTATGCTTGTTGTGGATTCTCTTCAGCGAGCAACCATTGAGGAGGTGAGGCAGCACCCATGGTTCAACGTCAATCTCCCTTCCTATCTACAGTACATTCCAGAAAAAGTAGACATGCATATTGATAAGATAGATGAAGCTGTCTTGCAAGAACTTTTGGAGGTAAGCCTACTCTCTCTGTCCCGCTCTAAGTATCTTGCGTTGATTTATGTTTCATGCAGAAATTCGGAGTAAGCAAAGAGGTGGCGCTGGCCGCCTTAACAGAAGATGGCGAATGCTCGTCTCCAATCAACAGAAGAGATATTGCGATGAGTCCAAGAGCCTCATCATCCTCCACAAGCGTATCCAAGCAGCTCAAGGTGGCTTATCATCTCATCTACGACGCAAAACAAATTTACAAACAAACGGTGCCATTCTCGCCGCCAACTTCTCCTGCACTTGCTCCTCAGAGCCAGGACCTGTCCCAAACACGCGCAGTTCCTTTTCCTGGAGATGAGGTTCGTTGTTGCCTTCATCTTTTCTTTCTCATTTAAAAATATCGTCCAACCACAGACGCAGGAAGTGGTAACGAGGCCAAGGTCTTACAGTGCCAGTGCAAAGATCATAAACGGCAGCCATAACACGAGGAAGATGCAGTGGTGTCTTGGCGTGTTGTGTAACAAGGCTCCAAACGACATCATGCGAATTGTATTCAATGTATTGAAGGAGAACGGCTTCGAGTGGAAGTGCGTCACCAACTTCCAGTTGCGGTGCCGTTCCGTCCCAACCAGACGAGAACAGAAAGAAGTGAAGGTCGGCATTCAGCTGTACAAAGTGAAGCCTGGCCAATACCTCATCGACTTTAAAAAACTGGGTGGTGACACGTTTGCCTTTTTCAACAAATGCTCTGACCTCTTGAACTCCATCTCTGCCAACGTTTCTGAATGAATAAATGTCATGCCATTCTCGCTGCTCTGCCCTCTCTCTCCCTTTTTTCTTGGTCTCACCTCTCTCTCTCGTCTAATCTCATGACGGATCTCCTGTCCTTAGGTTTCAGAGAAAGTCAACAGAAAATCGGGTGTTCCTCTCCTCTCCTCTCTCCTTTCTTTTCAGCTAAATGCTGGTGGGGAATTGCTTCTCTCCAGTCCAGTCCCTGCGCGCCCAATTCGCACTAAAAACCACGCTCTCGCCCAAAAAAAAAAAAAACACAATCAAAAAATTTGTTCAACAACAAGAGGAAGGAAGAATAAGCGAAACCAAAGGCCGGCAGCATTGAAGAGGAGAGAGAAAGAGTGCTTTTGCGTAGTGCTTCTTTTGTTTCAACCGGTTATCCTTTGTGAAGCATTTTTTATTTTCATATCCAGGACAGGCTGCACGAAGAAAGGCTTTTTTTTTTTCGGTGGGTGGAAAATCGGCAAGGCAGGCCTGCTACACTTTTTTGTTAGGGAGTGGTAGGTCGGTGCCAATCAGGCCTCGCCCGCATTTCATCGCGGGGCTTTGTGTGTGGTCAGAGCAAACTACTGTCCTTGTTTATTCCAAAGGTAAGCAAGCAGTACCAGGCAAAAAAAAACCCGACACATATTTTAAAACAACAAATCGTCCCTTCGCTTAACAAGACTTTTCTTTAATAGTACGATTAGCCAAAGGTTAGGAAGGGTGGTAGAATGGCAATGAGGCGACGCAATGCGGCTGCCGCCACCAAGAGCGAACTCAGACAGCGACACAACGTTGCTTCAGCTGCGTCCGCTTCCTCTTCCGCTTCCTCATCATCTTCAGTGAGTGGCATGAACAACAACTTGCAAGGCTCGTTAGCCAACGGCACTTCTCATGCCACTGCAAACGCAGGCAGCCACGCCTCCAACAGCAGCAAGTCCAAAGATGGCGGCAAGAAAAAGGAGAGAAGAGCAGCCCGACACTCCTCCACTCAAAACTCAACTTCTCATTCCAAAGCAACAACCGCCACTACCACTGTTCCTTCTGCTTCCTCTAATCCAGCAGCATCGCAACCATCCTCCACTACCCTCACTAGTAGCGGCGCTGCCGCTTCCTCTGCCGCTACCGTTAGCGCCGCTTCCTCTACCACGACAGCAGCCGCTGCTTCTACTGCACCCGTACCTTCTTCCTCTGTCTTTTCTCCAGCCTCCTTTTTTTCTTTCTTTGGTGAGCGTTTCCACTCTTCCCCGTTGCAACAACAAACTCGCTTCGAGTTGACGCTCTTCTTCTATCTCCTCATTCACCTTTTCCTCCAAAACTTCAACATCTATTATCTGGTAAGCCAGTTTCTCTCACTTATTTTCGTATCTTTCGTCTTTTTTTTTGTTGTTCGTCGTCCCTTACACTGTGTTTCTTCTATTCTACCTCTTTCTATGTTCTTTTTCTTTCTTTCGTTGTCAGTTTGCCTTCTTCAAACTGTCCAGATAGTTGTTTCATTCACTAATACACTTTCTTTTGCACACCAAACACAACAGAATTTTCACAACTACAATTTTTGCTTGCTGTTCCTGACTATCATTATCCTCTTCAAGCGAGTACTGGCTTGCTATTGGAACCACGTCAAATGGGAGAACCCATTGCGTATGAGCGCCTCGCAAATCTGTCTCAATCTCGTCATCATTGTCATCATTCTTTCGAACTCTCTCTATCTTCTCCTTCAACTTTTCCTTACGCATCCCTTCAAGAACTTTTTGTTCTTATTTTATCCGTACGTCCCTTTTTCTACTTCCCTGTTGATTGTTTGCATTTTTTTCTAAAGTTCTCCATTCTTCGTTACTCATTCTCCTTTCTCTATTCTTTGCTGTATAATTGCCCCTTGTAGTGCACTAGTGTACTTTGGTTTTTTCGGGGGGCAAAGCGGGAGTAATGCTGGCAGCAAACAACCCACGGATAGTGGCACAGAGTGGTTCATTTATCGTTTCAAGCGTCTAGCTTATAGCTCGCTGGAATGCGGCTACTTTGCCGGTTTTCTTCCTTTACGATTCTTGCAGGTACTTCTTCGTATTCCTTTATTTGTCACTTTGCTTTTTTGTTTCAATTGTCGTCGCTATTGCCTTCGTCAGTTCGTCGTTTATTTTAAATGTGAGCTGACTAGGTTTCAAACAAAAAGCATGAGCACCTCTATTATGACTCTGTGCGATGTACATTGCTGGTGGCTTATGTCTTCGTGAATTCCTTTGTAATGCTATTTGCTCATTTGCTCTCTTCGAGCTTCAATGAGCTTTATTTGCACTCTCAAATGTTGGGTTGTTGGCGCATATGCTCATCACCTTCGGGACATGCTTTCATTGGGTACACCCACCTTTTGAGTTGGTTTATTTATTTGGTTTCTTTGTTGCTCACTGAACTCTTCTTGAAGGGTAAGGGGAGAAAACGGGGTGAAAGGCGAGGAACTGTCATCGAAAGATGCAATTGGAGATGACGCACCGGGCTCTTGCTCAACTGTATCTGGTATAAAATACAGCTGCAGCGGGGATTCTCCTTCATCCCCAACGCGGTTGTTGTCAACTTCGTTAACATCAACGTCAACGAAAGATCGCCCTAAGGCCAAAACCAAATCCAAGGAAAGGGGTGAGGAAGGAGAGAGAACTACCGGGCACGTGCGGAAAGTGCCGCAGTGGTCCGCAGCCCATGCTCCCTACCGCAAAGGCGTGTTGGTGGAGCACAGGGGCAAGCTTTATGTAGCCGTCGGCCAACAGAATATGGCGGAGCCTGGATTACTCCTTCCCTGCCTTATCTTTGTATGTTCTCCTTCCTCTCTCTCCCTCCCTCCTTGCTAATGATGCGTGTCATCAACGTGTGCAGTATCTTTTTGCCAAGCCGGATAGGATCCACACCTGCTTGATAGTGTTTCAATTTTTGGTTGCGTTATCGCAGCTGGCGCTGCTCCTCAACTCGAATCACTGGAACGTGTACGGCATGATGCTGTTGTGTAACTACTACATCCTGTACCTCTGCGTCAAGACCCGTAGTGACAACCAGAGCGCATGGCCCGCCGTGCAGGCCCAGTCTTTTCACAAGCTTCACACTCATCAACAACTTGCTTCAACTGCCTCTTCGTCTTTATCAATAACACAACCTTCTTAAACCATACGTCCTCTTCTTACTATTCAATGTGTCCCTCGTTCTTCTTCCTCTCTCTGCCGCCTTTTCCCTCATCCCTCCTCTCTGCTCTCTCCTCTCTCCTCTCTGCTCTCTGCTCTTTCTCCTCTCTCCTCTCTCCTCTCTGCTCTCTCCTCTTTCTCCTCTCTCTCCTGTCCGTTCCTTTTGCTCGCGTTTCGAAAAAGGAGGAGAAAGAGCAAGAAAGAAGAACAAGTTTGTCTTTGGAATAGAGGGCAGGAACAACATGCAGGGTGCCCCGTTGTTAGAGAGCTTGGGTGCGTTGTTGTTTTATTTTATTTTAAAAGCCCATGCAGAGAAGCTGAGGGACCTTTGCTAACTGCTGGGGTTTGGGTTTGGGTTTGGGTTTGGGTTTGGGTTTGGGTTTGGGTTTGGGTTTGGGGGAAATAGAGCAAGTATTACAGGAGTCGTTGTCATCGGAGAAGTTGGCTGAAGTGCAGCGCCTACTCTATGGCAACACGGTGGCTCCTCTCAAGTTGGCAGAGACGGCCGCCCTCAACGAGGCCAAGGAGAGCCTTGATCTGGACGTGCAGGCCTATGACCTCAAATCTCTGGCACGACCTGAGGACACGCGTAAGCCCCGTATCACCCGCGTAGCTGCCGTGCAGAACAGCATCGTTCTGCCTACTACTGCTCCCATCAAAGAACAGGTTTGTATGTTTTTGTTTGGATCAAGTTCGGGTCCATGTGAAACGCATAACTGACATAAAAAGCAACAGTACGAAGCCATTGAAAATAAAATACGGATCATCATTGAAGCGGCAGCTTCTGCTGGTGTGAACGTGTTGTGCCTTCAGGAGGCATGGACTATGCCCTTTGCATTTTGCACCCGAGAAAAGCACCCTTGGTGCCAGTTTGCTGAGTCCGCAAAGGATGGGCCCTCCGTTAAGTTTATTCAAGAGGTACCATTTTATTTTTCGTCTTTGTTATAGGCGTTTTATTCCCTTCTCTTACTCTCTCTCTCTCTCTCTCTCTCTCTCTCTCTCTCACTTATATTCCAAGATGGCTCGTAAGCACAACATGGTCATCGTTAGTTCCATTCTTGAGCGAGATAGTGCACATGGTGACACCATTCACAATACAGCTGGTACATCCCTCTTTTACTCAAGTGCTCGCTTTGTTGTGATGCGCCTCATTAACAGTCATGAGATTTAGTGGTGGTGGGCAACCATGGCAATATCATTGGCAAGCACAGAAAGAACCACATACCAAGAGTTGGAGACTTCAACGAATCAACCTATTACATGGAAGGCAACACGGGACACCCTGTCTTTGATACTGAATTTGGCAAAATCGCAGTGAATATATGCTATGGGCGTCACCACCCACTAAACTGGCTGGTACCTTCTCTCCTTCGCGCTATTTACTCCTACGCTCTTGTTTATGTTTCTGTTGTATCCTTCTCACCTGCGAATATCTGTAGATGTTTGGTATCAACGGTGCGGAGATTGTGTTCAATCCTTCCGCTACTGTTGGTGCGCTTAGCGAACCCCTTTGGCCCATTGAAGCCAGAAATGCTGCCATCGCCAACTCGTATGTACATCTTTATTAACCTCTTCTATCCATAGCCACCATTGTCCATTATTGTTTCCACATTGTTTAACAACATAACTTAGTTACTACTCAGTGGCAATAAACCGCGTTGGTACCGAAGTTTTCCCCAACGAGTTCACCTCTGGAGATGGTAAACCCGCTCATAAAGACTTTGGCCACTTTTATGGTTCTTCCTACATTGCTGCTCCTGATGGCAGCAGGACTCCTGTACTCTTTCTCTCTTCGTTCCTTTCCACATAACAAGAAAAGGACCTCATTTCTCGCATGTAACTTTAGGGGCTGAGTCGTACTAGGGATGGCCTCCTCATTGCTGACATTGACCTCAACTTGTGCCGCCAAGTGAAAGATCGCTGGTGCTTCCAGGTTAGCTCTCTATTCTCTCTCTCTCTCTCTCTCTCTCTCTCTCTCTCTCGTCTGTTGGATATACAGACTTAACGATTGGTGTAGATGACGCAAAGGCTAGATTTGTACGCCAAGAGTCTGACTGCCGCCATTCAAGATGATTTCCAGCCACAAATCATCAGGGACAAACACAGTGCCTCTCAAGACCGCGAAGAGAAATGAGCTCTGCCATTGTTTAACGACGAGTGCCACTGCTCTAGACTATAATAAGTTTTAAATAAGAGTAATTAAAATAAGCATGTGAAAACAAAACAAAACAAAACAAAACAAAACAAAACAAAACAAAGTGGCAACTACAGCCGCCTGCTATTCTTTGGGTTGGGTCACTCGGGGCGAGCAATACGCCGGAATACAGCTGGATACTTTTTGCCTTCGTTTTTTGCGACCTTTTGTGCCTCTTCGCTAGTTGTTTGTATTAACTCCAACACCGGATCTTGCTCCTGTGAGATATTAGTCAGCGATCTTGTAACTCAATCGTCAAGAGAGAGAGAGAGAGAGAGAGAGAGCACAAACCATCTCTTCTTGAGAGAGCCTCTCGAAGAGGGGATGTTCAGATAAATGTTTGACCATCCATTGATGAAGTTCTTCCACGTCTGTGTTGGTATAGAGGAGGCCGCCAACCGCCACCACGTAGGCATACTCTGCAAGCAACGTTGTTCTAACAGTTAGGTAACGCAATATTAGCATAAATGACGAGTACAAAGAAATACTAGGGAGAGGGAGAGAGAGAAAGAGGGAAGAGGAGAGAGACGAGGAGAGAGAACGTTATGATCCTGCGTCGCTGCTTGCGCTTTTTGAAGTGAGGGTCTGGAAAAAGAAAGAAAAGTTTTTGCAGCTGTCCTTTTCGAAAATAGTTTGGCAAGTGCTTCATAGCATTGATTCGCACGCAGGCTACATTCTGATAGAGGCCTTCTTGTGCATGTTCTTCGCGAAGTTTGACGATCCTGCCTTGAACAAAGTCCACAACTCGTTCTCGTATTTCCATGGCCATCGTGAGCTTATCAGGGAACATCCTTCCTAACGCCACTTTCATTGTGGAATGTGTGTCAGTGGTTCCAAAAAGAAGATCAAATGAGGGGTGAAAACACCGTACTGGTAAGACCGCCAAAGCCGCAGCCTACATCAGCGAACTCTACTTGATGTGTCGACGGCGTTGAGGGCGAGAAGAAAGCAGGATAGTAAGCGGCCCAATTCACTTCATCAGGACAAATAGGGCTGTTTGGGTGATGCAAAAAAACCAGGCCGCGTTAGCTTCTTCTGAATCAAAAGGAGAGTTCAGCGACGTACTAAGGTATGTCCTTGTCTGCCAAAGGGTTGGAATGCGCTCTCAGTCTGTGGTACGATTTCTTGCGTTTTTTACCGTGTGCAGCATCAACGGGTTCGTTGGCATGGGCAGGGCTACCACTGGCCGCGGGGGAAGGCGCTTCCATCATCGACTTGCTTTCTTTCTCCTTTGCCTGCCTAGTAGGTGCTGCCCTCAGAGGAGCAACCTAATAGTAAATAACATTACCTCAAAATTAAGGCGAAATTTAAGGAAAACCTTACCTTATTTTAGAGAAGGGCACCTTATCACTGTATTGCGTAAGGATTTTAGGAGGAGAGCCCATCCTCCTTAAAATCGCTTCCCCTGCTGCCGCTGCTGCTACCTTCTTCTGGTGGGGTGGTGGAAGAAGAAGCCTCTTCTTCTTCTTCTTCTTGTTCTTCTTCTGCTGGCCATCATCCTAGCACTACCACAGCAGCACTGAGGCAAGGCAAACCTTTCCGCGGGCTCTCTTCCACCTAGTAGTTTTGTAGTTCGTTCATCAAAAAGACCCACAATGAGGATCTGCGTACTTCAGTCGAGCTACGAGGGAAGCAATTCTCCGTTTTCAGGAGTGGACCCCTACAGCGACCCAGCCTCCTACTTCAAGAACGTCAAGCACGACCACCACTTTGAGAAGGTTTTGGTAAAGAAGGCCACAGCTGCCCAACAGATAAGGGACCTGGCCCGCGATGGCCGCTTCGACGTGTTCATCAACCTGTGTGACGGAGCGTTCGACGAGGACAGAGCAGGCTTTGAGGTGGTACAGCTGCTGGAGCGGTATGGACTGGCCTTCACCGGTGCCAACTCCAAGTTTTACGAGCCAAGCAAGGAACTCATGAAGATGATGGCCTACTACTATGACGTCAATACGGCTCCCTTTGTGTTTGCCTACAACGAGGAGGACATAAAGGAGGCCCACCAGAACCTGCGCTACCCCATGATAGTCAAGCACTACAACGGTTACAGCAGCGTCGGAATGACCAAAGACTCTCGGGTCAACAATGAAGAGGAGCTCTTATGTCAAGCCAGGAAGATGATCGAGGACTACGGCGGTGCCCTCATCGAGGAGTTTATAGAAGGACGAGAGTTCACGGTGTTGGTCGCCGAGAACCCAGACAACGAGCTAGAACCGCTGGTCTACACTCCCGTCGAATGCAAGTTCTCCAACGGAGAAACATTCAAGCACTTTGACCTCAAGTGGAAAGAATACTCGGGAATCAAATGGGTATCTTGTACGGACGAGGCCCTCTCTCAAAAGTTGAAGGAAATGAGCCAGCGCATATTCCTGGCATTGGGAGGAGTTGGTTACGGCCGTACCGACATCAGAGTTAACGAAGCAGGCGAGGCCTTCTTCCTGGAGATCAACCCCAACTGCGGCATATTCTATGCGGCTCCCGAGGATGACCCCGACGCCCTTGGCAGTGCTGACTTTATCCTCATCAACGATCCCACCATCGACCACGTCACTTTCACAGAGCACATCATCCAGTGCGCCCTCAAAAGACACGCTCGCAACAAGCAGCAGGTGGCCGTAAGGTTTAAGCACGGCATGGGATACGGCCTCTTCGCCCTCCGCGACTTTGCCGAAGGAGAGCTGGTCGTACAGTACGAGGAGACCCCTCACT
>JAVKOQ010000277.1:0-67976 GCA_031835245.1 Balamuthia mandrillaris
TCCCTCTAGAGACAAATAACAACTCATTAACTCCTTCTCCCTCTTCTCCTCTCTCCATGACAAACAAAATAACCTCCCTCAATATTAGAGGAGGAATCTCCAATAAACTCCCTGAACTCTTAAAAATGCAAAAAAAACATAGTATTGATATCCTTTGTCTACAGGAATGTGCAACTTAAACACAAAAATGGACTAGGTCTGTCCCAAAAAACCTTACTACAATAACCTCTAGTACTCCAACAGACAAAAACAACCACAGAGGAGTTGCTTTCATCTTTCCATCCTATCTAGCAGGATAGATCCAACCCTTACAACCCCCACCAGACAACATTAAAGACAGGGTGATAGCAAAAAAGCTAAGTAACTCAGAACTTGAAAAGCTAATCTTGGTCAACATATATGCTCCAGCAAACAGAACAGAAAATAAACTATTTTGGAATGGAGACATCAACAATTACCTTACCAGTCTTGAAAACAAAAATCCAATAACAGTATGTGGAGACCTCAATGCATATGATTTCCCTCATGATAACTCCAATGGAAATGGCAAACCTAATAAAAACTTTTCCCAGTTTAAAGAACGCCATAACCTACAGGACGCATTTTTACATTTCAATGACAACCTTAGAACACCTACCCGTGAACAATACATCTCTACCAGAAAATACACACAAAGGACTCGCATAGACTACTTTCTTACAGAAAGAATTGAAAAACTCATTTTCACTAAACATGGTAAAACAAACATTTCAACAGACCATAAACCTATCACTGCCACAATAAACCTTCAATGTACTAAGCCAATCATCCCAAAGAAACGCCTCCTTATCAAAGAAAACCCTCCACAGAAGACACAGAATACTTTAACACACTACTTGGAATAGAACTTGATATAACTCCAACAAACCCTCATAATATTATGCTTAAATATGTTAATGCTGCCAAAAAGGCCCTTCCACCTCCCAAACAAATAAAACACCCACTCTCAATTCCAGAGTTAGGAAAAACAATTCAACAAAAGAATCGCCTCCACAAACTCATCAAGAGCTTCTGTGGAGAAAAGGAATGGAGGAAAAAAGACTACAAGAGAAATAGAGCAATAATGCCCCTCCATCTAGATGACCCTAACTGGATAACAGAAGCCCTTTCAAAACTCAAAAGACTAAATAGTGAATACAGAAAACTCATGAAGCAAAAGAAAAGGAAAAATCACACAGCTAAATGTCCAACACATAATAAAAGCAAGCAACAAAGCCTCAAAACTCTTTTTCAAAAAATTCAAGAACCTCTCCTCACTTAAGGAAGAAGGTCAACAAAATCGTGTCACTTACTTAGCAAAAGATAATACTACAAAAACATCTGTGACCCCAGAAAAAATCACTAAAAATGTAGGCCGCTTCTAGGAAAACATGTACAAAGAACGTCCCCTCCCACCTGATATTGATAACAACTGCTACTGGCAATCTCTCCAAAAGAAAATGCACCCAGAAGCAACAAACCAAATAATAGCTCTATTCTCTATGCAGGAACTAAAAATGTGTATAAAAACACTCAAGAATGACTCTGCCCTAGGTAGTGATAACGTCATAGCAGAGCTACTCAAACTCACAGATGACTATAACCTCTCCTCTTTCCTTGACTCCCTCAATGAAGTACACAAGAAGAAAGAACTTCCACAGGAGTGGAACACTACAAAAATATTCCTAATCTTTAAAGGAACCCCGATCTTTCAATGAACTACAGACCAATTGCCTTATGTACTATTATCTACAAGGTATACACCAAACTCATCCAACAACGCTTAGAAGAAGCCCTCCACAAGGCAAATATCCTCTCTACCTATCAATCCGGCTTTAGGAAAAACCACTCTACCCACTCCAACATCACAGCCCTGAGATGCATCATAGAGGATGCAGCCTCTCACAATCACCCATTGCATACTCAATATGTAGATATACAAAAAGCCTTTGACTCAAAAAGCTATCTTCAAAACCCTTCAACTGTATGGTCTGGAGGATCCAGCAGGTGATGTCTATAGAGGAATTTACAAAGACTCAACAACTACTGTCATCACCCCACATGGAGACTCTCCCCCTTTCACAGTTAGTAGAGGTGTAAAACAAGGTGACCTCCTTTCACCTCTCCTTTTTATATAATTCTTAAACCCTATTATGGAATTCCTTTCAAACCTCAACTTAGGTCATACCACTAGAAAAGGTAGAAATATTGCCATAATGCTTCTGCAGATGATATTGTCCTCTTAGCAGACTCAGCAGAAAAGATTAGCACGTTGTTTAAACACCTTTACCTTTTCCTCAAACTATTCTCTATCAACATTAACCCAAAGAAAACTGCAATCTCCTCCATTCATGACAAATCACCTAGTCTTTATGTAGAACTTGATGGAAACCCCTACCTTATTTTATTGTATTCTACCTATCTAAGGGCTATGTTGTTAATAAGTAGGGCTTTTAAGTGTGCTGGAAGCCGTCTTGATGGAAATGCTACATTGATTTTTCAGAATTGTTTTACTTCATTGTAAGGTAGGGGTTTTTTTTTGTTTACATTACTTATACCCACACTCTTGCCCTACTTGTCCTAGAAACAATAGACCAGGAGGTCAGATGTACTATCAGAAAAGCTCTCAACATAAACCACAAATACAATAAAGCAATTCTAGTAGTAATAGAGTCCTATTTTTCCGCATTTTCTACACCTTATGCTTTTTTCCAGCAAGTTATTTAGAAAACAACTCGGGCCAAAATGTATTATTCAAAGAGGGAACAAGGGAACAAAGGGTGTCCAGAAGGAAAGTGTGGTGTGAACAAAACAAAAACTAACTAACTAAAAGAAAGAGAGAAGGAAGCAACAGAATAAAAGGAAGAAGCCTAGCAATGTGGCAGCAGGTGATTGGTCCATGTCGCAGATGTTGACAGAAAGGAAAAGAAAGGAAAGGAGCAATGGAACTAATATGTTGAGAGTAATTCTCAACACAGCCCCAAACAAAAAACCAAACAGATTCGTCCAATTGCCATACCTCCCAATTGACACAGAACATGTAAGATTCCGTGCACACCACAACCTTCTCCCATTATGTGCAAACACGTACTCCCCACAGCCTCCAAACCCCTCTATCAATGCCCAACATGCAGGCAATGCCCACCAAACTCCACAGAGGAAGAGGACCTGATCCACATGGTCTGTCACTGCCCAGCACTTAGCAAGACCAGAGAACACCTCCACCAAGACCTCAAAAACATCAACCCCAACCTCGCCCGCCTCTTCATTGACAACCTAGACAAAGTCCTCACAGAAAAGGGCTGGCTGTCTCCCTGCCCCTCCTCCCTCCACCCCTCCCTTCCTCTTCTACAACAGCTTCACCTCCAAATTCCCTTACTACGCCCACTGGGCCTACTCCTACAAAACCTGCAGCCAGCCAGTATCCCACCTGCTCCACAGCTCCACAGCACCTAACCACCTTATAGGAAGACAACAAGACAACCCACCACAATGCATAACAAACCACAGCGACCCATGCCCAACAAAGACACTCAAAGACACATCCCACATTCCACCCACACAAACCAAGCCAAAGGGGATGCTTTCAATAACCCCTCCCAAGAGCCTACCAGGATAGCGTTTACATCGTAATTCCTCCTTAGAGGCAAATACCCACTTGTATTTCCCCATTGCACACACCATTAAAGGTCAACCTCAATGGTTGTATCTAAATTTGCTGACCAAATCAGTCCAACAGAAAAGCAATAAAACTATTTTGAACTGAACTCTTCCTGAAAATAAATGCACCCAAAATTAATAATCCAAATAAAAACGCATACATGCAACACAACACCCCTCTTTCCCACAATACTCTCCAAAACTTGCTGTAGGTCATTTTCCTCTCTCTCCACGCTGGCCTCTTCTTGCACCATCCCCCCGTGGTACTCCTCGAGTAACATCCCTGTTGGTAGGCCTTGGCACGTGCTCACCTAGCAAGCACACCTCCCTGCCCTGGCATGGATTATGTACCAAACCCTTTTCTGATGGTGTTGCTTCTCACAATTTCCCTGTTTTGAATACACCTTAAGGTACATTTTACATTATTTCAGTAGCGAGGTTTCCTCATTGCTACTAACCTTTTCTACAGCAATATATAGTGGCAAAAACAGCAGTTGGTCTCATTGTGAGAGCTGGGGGTCTCGTTGCAGGGGACTTGGCATATTTCCATTGGGTAGATTGAAAACAACAACAAGATCTTATGCAAGCCCTGGAAACAGGGCACATCCCACCTTTGGAAATAGACCAAGTATTGTTTGAACAAAAAGAACAAATGGATGGTTGAGACAATACTTTCTCCGTCAAAATTCATCTATTGCTATTACCTTGTGACTGGGGAACACGGAACAGGAAAGACTTCCATTGTTCAACAAGCTGCCTTGGCCATTCAAGAAAAAGCCAAAAGGAACAAGGAACCAACTGGCATTATTTATGTGGATGTTAATACTCCACTGCTGTTGGAAATGACACTTGCTTCTGCCCTGAATTTCAGGTTCCAGGAAAAAATCAATTTCTTTTCTCATCTGCAACAAAAGATTCTTGGGGAATCCCCACACTCAGGTTTGTTTCCTGGTTTGTTTTATCTATTGTTTCTAACACATTTCAATTTCTTAGGACTTCCATCAGTGCCACCAATCAATAGAAGACTAGTTGCCCTGGAAACACAAGCAAACATATATCGGAGCAAATACTAAAAGCCTGTAGTGCTTGTCATTGATAATATCAATCGTTTGGTGGCCACAGCCCCAGAACTCTTACGTGAACTGCAGATGTTTGCAAAAAACGATGCAAATAAAAAAGATATTTAAGTAGTCTTTATTTCCAGTGAAGGAAGCAGACCAGCATTTTTACAAAGTTAGTTGTTGTGTTTTATTGTTTGTGTTATTTGTTTTTAAATAACTTTTTTTTGGATCTTAGAAAGTAGTCAGTGGTTACGTGGTCAAATCTTGGAAATTGGTGATTTTGAAAAGACTGAAGCCAGAGATTACTTTGTGAAAACCTTAGGCTTTCCAGAAACTATTGCTACAAGTGTGGTTGAGATAGTTGGTGGAAGATTGCTTTTACTTCAACAATATGCAGCTAAGCTTAAAGAGGGTGAAACCTTTGAAGGTTTATTATTTTTAAACATGGTTTTTTTTTGCTTTTTTCTTATTTTTTAAAAAATAGGTATTACTGAAGAGTTGTTTACTCGTGTCAATGACGATTTTTTACATGCAATAACAGTGGAAAGCCCAGAACAAAAGCAGGTTGTATTGAAACTTATAACAACATTATAGGAAAGAAGCTGGCTTTCTAAAACAGAATTTGAAAGTAAAGTACAAGACAAAGCCTTACGTCAGCACCTGCTTTCTCCAAAATCCCAAGAAGGAAGTTATTTGCAATCCATTTTTGCCTATCACCCTAAAAAACGTTATTATATATTCCAGTCTCACTTAGCTAAGGTGTATGCTCAAAGGAAATGGAAAATCAAATAAAATTATATGATTATATTCAATTATTAGTTATGTAAATGGAGTAAACCATTTAATAAAAATAATATATATTACAATGAACACGTTTTACACAAAAAAGGGTGTTCTTTTTTGGAAATTATTTTTGATAAATATTTATTAATTATTTTGAAAAATAAATAATTAATATTTTTCTATTGAAAATAAAACATTTTAAATTTATTTTGTTCATTATTTTTATGTTCAGTTTTGAATATCAAATAAAAATAAAAAAATTAAGTTAATGATTTTCATTTTTAAAAAAAGGGAAAAAAGAGACTGTTGGAAAACCAACAATTCATGTTATTATGACTTCTTGTCAACACTTTCCTTGGATATCCTAAATTCTCTTACCCCTTTTTATTTTCCCTTTTTCCTTGCAACACTCAAAGCACACACTTTGGTCCACACCTCTTTTCTTGTGAATAAATAAACCCAGAGTCACTTACATGACGTTCCTTTCATGATCCACAGGTTTTATTCCATTAACAAAACTTCTATACTAATAAAGTTAAAAAATTTTATGAAGCTTGATTTAATAAACGGAATGTTATACTACTCTCTCATAATACCTATCCCTGTCTCCCCTTGTATATATATCTCTTTCTTCATTATATTAAAGGTCGTTTCCCTATGTCCATCAAGTTTGTGTCCATTAGGTTGTTCCCCTACTGGCCTGATCACAGAAACAATAAAGTGACCAAAATAAAGTGGATTTTATAAGAAAAAAAGAAAACAATGAAGAATCTTTAACTTAAAAGATAACAAAAAAACATATTTATAAAGTTAATGACAAGTTTGGTCAACTAGGTATTATCCCTTTTGTGTATTTAACAATGATCAAGGCTTTGATGTAAAACACTTGTTGAGCTCATCTGCAATGGCTGCAAAAAGGTTGTCAAGAAATTTATTGAATTGATGAAGCTTTCCATATGTGGCCAAAATACCTGTTTTTATAACATTGCCAAGGATGCTAATTGTAAAACCTTTAAAAATAATAATACAAATGTAGGTCCCTTCAAAAAAGCCGTTTTTCAAGAATAAGAAGTCCTGGTCTGTGTTGTATTAGTTAATAGGGTCACTGTGCTCGGAACAAATGTAAATAACTGCTTATCTCCTGGTGGAACCACTTTAGTTATCAACAAGGCCTTGACCAGCCTTCTCTTACCCTCCTCTTCCTGGTAGCAAGGCCCTTGGAGACTCTACAGCAGGTCCTTTGCTCCCTCAGGGCAGGTCTTTGTACTTAAGTGTGCTGAGCTCCTCCTTGGTCATGGGCAGGGAAAACATAGTAAATGCTTGAGATGTGAAAGAGAATGTGGCAAGACAATGAGAGAGAAAGAGAGAGAAAAGAGAAAGAAAAGAGAAAAGAGAATGAGAGAGAAAGAGAAAGAGAGAAGAAAAAGAAAATAACACAAACGATGAAAAGAATGAGGAGTGCTGGTACTATCATCAGTGCCATAGCCATAAAGCACACTGATTATTTCTTCTAGAAGCTTATGTTGCAGAGATGGGCAACCCGGAAATGTTGTGATGTGCCAGGGAGAATGGCTGTCCTTGGGATGAGCACACCTGCACCAACACAGTGAAAGCAGGACACCTGGAGGTGCTGCAATGTGCCAGGGCCAATGGTAAAGCGAAGCAGTCAACAGAAATTGCCACCAGCTAAAATAGCAGAGTGAGGCAAAGTACAGGTATGCAGCAGAGCTGCCCTCGCTGGGCATATAGGTACTGCAATGGGCCAGGGCCAAAGGATGCCTATGGGACAAAGAGACATCTGGAGGTGATGCGACCTTAGGTATTCAAAAAGTCCCGTCCTTGAAGCCACTGGGATAGAAATGTTGATGGTGTTGTTATCTATTCACAGGAAAAAAAAAGTCAGAAAAAAACAACCAATTTACAACACGCAGAAGGTAAATTCATTGTTCTGTGGTAAATTAGTTGTCTGAACAACCCAGCTACATCCTGCTTTTTTGCTAACCACGTTTTTACACCAAGTGTTTGTTAAAACAACATCAATAACAACCGTTTTACTACATACCATAGTTAACCAAGAAGAAGATCTTGTTTTTTTTTTGTTGTTGTTGAAAACACAGTGCCAATAAATCAAACAGAAAACAGCCAAAAGTGAATGAGCAACAAAGAAAACTTTGTTTACTTCATATAAACAAAGTAGATAGTCTGTTGTGGAAACACACTTGCCAAAGCTGGAAGTTGACTTCAAGGTCAGTGTAAGGCTGCACTTGTCTTCTCCAGTCTCAGTTTCATCAACATCAGCACTTTTTCATTCTTTACTTGTCTTTTCTTTCCTAGGTTCCCTACAAGCAACGAAGAAGAAAAAGAAGAAAAAGAGAAAGAGGAAAAGAAAGAAAACAAAGAAGAAGAGAAAAAGAAAAAAAGGAAGAGAAAGAGAAAGAGAAAGAAAAAAAAGAAGAAAAAGAAGAAGAAGAAGAAGAAGAAGAAGAAAAAGAAGAACAAGAAAAAGAAGAAGAAGAAGAAAAAGAAAAAGAACAAGAACAAGAAGAATAGGAAGAGGAAAAAAGGAAGAAGATGAAAAGGAAGAGGAAAAACAGGAAGAGGAAGAAAAGGAAGAGAAAGAAGAGGAAGAGGAAAAGAAAGAAGAAAAGAAAAAGGAAGCAGAAAACAGTGTTTTACAAAAAGACAAAGAAGCCTGTGCACCAAAAGAAGACCATTGACCTGAAGAAGAAGAAGAAGAAGAAGAAAAAAACAAGAAGAATAAGAAGAATGGTAAAAGTAAGCATTCTCACCATTTTTGTTTGTACAAGCAGTGGTCCAAGAAAGATCTTTTGCACTTTTTGCCCTTCTTCTCTTTCTTTTGCCTCCTGTGGTTCCTGTTTTTTGTTCAAAAACCATTATCTCCATCTTTCTTTAACTTTTTTTTGTTGCCCTTTCTGTTTTGATGTTTTTTTGCTACTAGTAGAAAATGTTCTTAGAAATAGTATTGTATTTTTTTTTTCCCTGTTGTTACTTTATCACATTGAGGATAGTTGATGAAGGAGATACATCAGGCTATGAACAAAGCAATAAGATGCATTGGGCCATTAGAAGGGCAACAAACAACAGAACATTGAGAAAAACATTCTTTTCTATGTGCACTCTTTTATTTTTCCCCCTTTATTGTTTGTATTTTTCTTTTTATTTTCTTTCTTGTTGTTTCCCATCTTTTCTTGTAGTTACGTTCTCTCATATTGTTTCTTTCTTTGTAGTTCATGTCTCTAACTTTTTTCCTTAGAAACAAAATATAACTCACCTATTGCTTGTGAACATTGGTGATAGTGAGTTTTTGCAGTTGCTCAACAAAAGGAACATTGTTTTCTAATTGTGATGGAACTGTACATGGAATTGCCCATGTTCTTCCTTTGTTTCTTGTTTGGTTTTCTTTCTTCTCTTGTTTTGACTTCAACTTTACTTCTATAGGAACACAGCAATGGTTTCCTTCCTGAAAGACAGCACACTTCTGTCCTATTTCACAAGTATTCACATTTGATGCAGGCTCCTCCTCATAGTACCATAACAGAAATAGGACAGAAGCCCAAAAGCCTGAGCTAGGGTGAACAATAAATGACAATATTTTTCCAATAATTTTATTGATATTTTTCACAGTTAGTTATTTGAGTATAAAACTGTTGTTCTTTAGTTGTAAAATCCTTGTTCTGTGACAACCATTTTGCACCAAAACTCGTACCTTCTGGGTGTTCTTCTGTTGTAATTTGGTTGTTTTGTTGTGGTAATTCTGTTGTAAAAAGGGTATTTTTCACACCTGCACCAGCCAACCCAACACAGGAAAAAAAAATCAGGGGGAAAAAACAACAATTTTACTTCACCAAAAACAAAGACGTTTGAGGTACTGTACAGTCCATTTCAAGTAGTCCCTGTAGTAGTAATTATCTTTGGTGACAGTGGTTTTGAACCATTTCACCTTGTCTGGTGTTTGTAGGCTGTTCATCACCTTATACAATCCAGCTTCCCAAATGGGGTCCACTATCTCCTGGGCCAGCTCTTCTTTGCTGTGTGCTTGTAGCAGAAGAGGGAAATCTTCATCATCCTCAACACCAACACCATCATCCACTTCTCCCATTTCCTTCACCCTGGGCTTTACCACATCCTCATTACTACTAAACATAGGTGGTTTTTTTGTAGTATACATAGCCCCCTCTGTTGCTTTCCAGCTTTTTCCTGAAATAGATATTGGCTTAGCATTTGGAAAAAAAAGCATAATGTGCACACCAACCTGAAGATCTAAGCAGTGGGCACAAGTTTTGTGGTCTTGTTGTGTACTGTGAGTGAGCCACTTTGAGACACAAGTCCTGTGGAAGGTTGCAACAAGCACAGAATACAAGGTTTTTCCCTCTGTACCTCCACTCTTCCTCTTCATGGCAGACACGCTGGGCGCCTTTGTCAGGAGTAGTCATTATCACAAAGGTCTCCCTCCTCTGCCTCTGCTTCTCACCCCACCACCATCACCACCACCACCACCACCATTTCTGCTTCATTCAACAAGTGGTCCATCTGTCTAGAACCCATGAATGACAGCAGCAAATCACAAATGCTGTGTTGCTGCAGCCACACTTTCCACTGCAGCTGCTAGATGACAGCCAACATGGAGCCACAGTTGAAGTCATACGTGTTTGTAGAGCATTTTACTGCTGCTGTTCCATCAACCATGTACAACCGCGAATTGTTGGTTTTCCAACAAAGGCTTCATTCTAAGACCATAGAGGACAAATGGACAGATGGATGTATGGAAAGACTTTCAGTGGCTTATGCTGTCCTTGAATAGGCTAGCTTTTGGCATTCTTTTGCTAGCAAGATATCGTTACGTTCATCCCCTATACACCAGGGTGCCCCTGTTGGTCTTGATGTTGGTAGTTCAGGTAGTGGACTCCCAGAGGGTCAATGTGCTGTCTGTCCCAAAGTCCAGCAGAGTGTTGACATTGTTCTCTGCTCTGGTGGCCTCTGTGATGGCTAGGGCGTAGTTCTGAGAGGTGCTATCATGTTTCAGCATGTGTTTGTCTTGTCTACCAAGGTAGTCAGCTCCACATCGGCCAGCTCCTTCAGGGTCACCTGATCCTGCACCTACTCTGAGCCATTGTAGCACAGCATGTTGCCTGTGGCAGCTCTGCTAGTGTCCACTGTCGAGGTCCCTTCCTCTCCCATTCCAGCTTGCCTGTGGCAGTTGTATTGATGCACAGCACCTGCCTGTCAGCGCCTGGTTGGACGGCCAGCAGTACTCCATCCCTGTTGTTGGTGACCAACACACCCTCCCCTGACAAGATATTTCTCCCCACCAGCACAAGAAAAACAAGAAGGTATAGTAGTTATCTGCACTTTTACACCTTCTTTCATTGCATCAGCCTTATGATCTCCTCTTCCATTCAGATAGACAAGAAGAAAGAGGTCAAAATTAGAGAACACTCTGCAGCAAATAGGGTGACTTTGTTCTGTTGGACATTGCCAAGAACATATGATTTAAGTGGTCCAACAAACCATGGAAGGTCTGGAATTGCATTGAATGTGAGCATAAGTGTGCTGCTAAATGCAAAGGTAGTGTCCACAAGTGTGCACTCCCCATGGGTTTTTTGACAAGACGTTTTGGTTGGAGTGGGATGGAGTCAATTGAAAAGGTATCAAGGTTCCTAAGAAAGAAAGAAGTTGCAAGTTCATGTGAACTTAATATGAAAGGTAAGATGTGCATATCCCTAATCCAAAGTGTAACAAGGTGTTGGTTATGTGTTTCTAAACTGTGTGCCAGGATGAAAACCTTCAAAGAAACAGATAATGAGATTATGATCTGTGAGGCCATGGTCATGCTGGAGCATTGGATCACCCTGGATGTTGCTGGTGGAAGCAAGAACCAGCTGTGTAAGAAACACATGCCCAAAAACCTCATGCTTCTTTAATTGTCTCACTCACTGCTGCAGAAAATAACAGAAGACCAGCTGAACCTTATCATAAAATTGAAAGACATGGAAAATTTGATCATGCACAACCAGGAGGTTAACAACCCCGCTGAGAGAACTAGAAGATGATGAGGACAACAAACAGACTGTTCAAATCAAAGCATAGGTGGTTGGCATGTTGGAAAATTATTGTAAACAAGAGAAAGTTCCTTTTGAAACAGACCCCTGGCCAGAGCACAAAAGAAACAACAATAATAACACAAGAATATTGTTGATAAAACAAACAAACAAACAAGATGGAGGGAAGAATGGTGGGTCATCCTGAAAAACCTCCACAGGGCCACTGACAGGGCAATGAATGCCAGGACCTGGAGGGCTCTGCTCCTAAAAGGGGAGCATGACCTGCTTCACCTTAGACAAGTGGACCTGCTCCATAGGGGCTGAGGATGGACACTTGGAGATGTTGAAGTGGGCACTTAAGCAAGGCTCCTTCATTGGATGGCTAATATGCTCTGGGGTGGCCAGGAGTAGGCACCTGGATATCTTGAAGTGGCTGTGAAAGACTTGCTGCCCCTGGGACGGGCATATATGCAATAGTGTGGCCATGGGCAGGCCTTGGATGTGGGGAAACAGCTGCTCCTGGGACAAGCATACATGTGGTGGTACAGCTGCAGATAGGCAGCTGGAGATCCTGAAGTGGGTGTGACAAAACAGTGACCTGGGACAACTGGTTTATCCCTTGTGCTTTGTTGAATTTCTTTCTACTTGACAGTATCTCACTAAGTATATACAATGTTTACTTTTTATGTATGGATTAGTATTGCTCTCAAAGTAAATAAACTCTTTTTATAACTACCACATTTCAGTTCTTGAAATGTTATCAATTGATTTGTTGTTTCTAAACTACTCACACTTTAGTAAATAACAACCTTTCTTCCTAAATAAAGCTCATGCAAAGAAAAAATTCCCACAAGAATGAAACTCCAAACACATTCTAAACTAAAAAGGGGGCTCCCTTAAATTATTTCTAAAAAAAAGCACCCTTTTCAGTGTTTGGTGTTTCATTCTTGTGGAAATTATTTTTAAATTCATTTTGAATATAATGATAAAATAATTTTGAAAAATAATAAAAAAATATTTAGGATTTTAAAAATCAAAATTTATTAAGTGAAATTTAAGAATAATAAACAAACTAAAGAAAAAATATTTCTTTTTTATTCATCTTTTTCATTTTTTTTCTTTTGTTATGATGCTTTTTGATAGGGATTCATAATATAGACTCTATCTATTTGAAAGTAAAAAAAGTAGTGCTGGTAATTGATTAAAATAAAAGGTTTAAGGAAAGTTGTAAACTTGAATATGACAACACAAAATGTGTTTTAAAATGGATGTTTTTTCTCTTTATTACTACATAGAAATTTTATACAAATGGTTATCTTTATATATTGGTTTGTTTTCTGACTTTGCTTTGTAGGATATTCACCTTTTTTTCTTTTATTTTTGTTCCTATGTGCTTCCTTGTCCTTGTTCTTTTCCTTGTCCACTTTCTTGGTCTTATTAAATAAGGCAAATAACATAAATAGACAGGGTCTCAACATATTATTCAAGAGAAAACAAGGAAACAAAAGGTGTTAAAAGGGACAAGTGTGATAAGAAACAAAACTAACTGGAAGAAAGAGAGAAAGAAGCAATGGAATAAAAGGAAAAAGCCTAACAATGTCTCAACAGACAATTTGTCTACTTACATCACAGATGTCAACAGGATGAAAAGGAAGGGAAAGAGGCAATAGAGCTAATATGTTGAGAGTAATTCTCAATAGTCTTGTTCTCTTTTTTACATCTTACTCTTTCTTTTCTTTTACTTAAAGGACTTATTTTAGCCAATGCCTTTGATGCTAGTGTCATAAATAGTATGCAACTATATCTTGACTAAATGTCTAATGGAAATGTGATTGAAATCCAAAATACGGAATATCTTCGCCTAGGCAGCAATACTTGTTATAGTATTTTAATTGAGCATGAAAAGGAGAACATACAGTGACAAAAATTATTATGTTGAACAAGACTGGCTTATATACAGGGGCAAATCAAAGGAAAAGAAGGAAAGGGGGTGAGCATGCATGCACAAATAGAAGAAAGGAAGTATGTACACATGCACAAATCAAAGGAAAGGAAAGAAGCACCCACATATGCAGATAGAAGGAAAAAAAGGAAGGAAAGGGCACATCTGTGCAAACAGAAAGAAGAAGGAAGTGAACACATGTGTTTCAAATCAAGGGAAGCAAGGAAAGAAGTGCACATGCACAAATCAAGGGAAAGCAAGGAAATTGCACATGCATGTGCATGTTAGCAAAATGTCATTCAACATTAAATAAAGTTATTTATTACATATTTTACTTGTCATTTGTTTATATTTTAATGTAGTATCAAGGTCTTTTTCTTGCACACAACGAGTTGGTATTTGTTGGGTTGTTTCCTCACTGGCTTTATCACAAGATAATTATACTATTAAATTATAAAAGAACTTTATCTAGTGTTGAATGACCAATTATCTTATATTATTTTTAGAACATTTTCATTGGACTATAATTATTTTTTAGTTTAGAACATGTTATTACCAAAATATTCTCAATCTTTAAGAATTACAATCCAGACCAACCCATGGATATAGATAGAACAATCACTTGTTACACCTTTATTTACAAGAGCTGATTCAATAACACCTAAAGTACTGCAAATGCAAATCCTTTTCCTCCATACAATCATAGGATTCCTTGATTATCTCAACTCAGAATATACCACTAGGAAAAGATATTTCAGTATTGCTTATACAAATGATTTTGTTCTTCTAGCAGATTCTACAGAAAAGTTATTAGTAAAATCATCAACACATATCTCAAGACTCCTTTTCCTGGACCATCAGCTTTCCTTTCTTTAAATCCTTTCATCCTTTATTTCCTATTTTTTCTCAATATACTTTGAAGCAATATACACTTTTTATCTCATCATTAACTCTTTTATTCCTAAGGTTGGATTTATCTAATAAGTCTCTGTGTAAAAAGAAAACCTGAGGCCAAACACACTGTTATACCACTCTCCCAAAATACCTATCCTTATCTCTCCTTGTATATATATCTCTTTCTTGAATTTTATTAAAGGTCTTTTCCATGCCCATCAAGTTGGTGTCCATTGGGTTGTTCCCCTACCAGCCTTATCACAACACTATTATACAATGTTATTATTTTCTTTATTCTTTATGTTGCCTTTTCCTTTAAGCATATTGTAAAATAAGAATGGGAATGATAGTGGAGACATGTGGGTCATTTTTAAATTGTTGAAATTACTCTTAATTGAGAAGGAAAGGTATAGTAAGAATGAAACAAAACTAATTAACTAAAAGAACATCTTTATTCCCTTGTTCAAATATGTTTTGGCCCCATTTGTTCATGTTATTCATCCTTAACAACTTGAATTAGGAATTATATTACTAGTTTTCTTGTTTAGTTCTTTTAACTAAGTGCCTTGATTCAAAGGTTTTCAATGAAAAAGAAAAAAACAACTATTTTACTATAAACAGACAAAATATGTCACACTTTCCCCTTTGTCTCTGTGGGGAAATACATGACTCCTCAATACTTATGTCCTCAGTGAGAAAATATGCCTCTCATTACTTATATCCACCCTGCAGCACTACACTATTTTACATATTGGTGTATTTTTCGTTCTAGATTGAAGGACAACAATATTCAAAGTAAATCAGTGTTGAGAATGATGCTGAACATATGAGCTTAGTTCTTTTTTTGTTGTTGACCTTAAAATATGATCTTTGATCCGATTAATGATCGGGCGTAACAAGCTTATGCGGCTCAATGAAATTTTTTTTTGTTGGTTGGAAACTTTCAAGCGCTTTAGGCCTTTAGTTACTAACAAACGCAACGGATTTGAGAAGCTCGGCAAGATGCAACGCTGCAAGGTTATAAAAGAAATCTTTGTAACGGAGCAAATGTTCGTCAAGGACATTGAAACTGCAATAAGGGTGAGTTTTACGCTGTTGTGTGTGGTTGGGATCGTGTTGGTAGTACTACTAAATTATGGGGGAACCGCTTTTGTTGGTGTGCAGGGCTACATGGGGCCTCTGGTTTCATCTCAACTCCTCTCACAGTTGGAAGTACCCCAAATCTTTGGTAATCTTGAGAGTGTCTTGTTTTGCCACACGGAGCTACTGCGCCGTTTGGAACAGAGAATAGAAACATGCTCTTATAACGAGCTGCCAGCCCTATGTTTAGCCGACGTATTCCTGCAAACGGTAGGTAGATCCTAGCAACGTTGTCTCC
This sequence comes from Balamuthia mandrillaris, assembly GCA_031835245.1. NCBI lineage: Eukaryota > Discosea > Longamoebia > Balamuthiidae > Balamuthia > Balamuthia mandrillaris. Next base: position 15,799 of record JAVKOQ010000277.1, read on the forward strand.
TCGCTTTGTCAACAATGTAACATTGCAAGCAAGGCAAAGCAATGCAGAATTAAACCATTAACCAACGAACTAGATCCCTTCCGTCTCATTCCGACTGTGCTACAAGAAATATTGCAAGAACTACTCCTTCTCACAATCGGCTTTACGGTACTTTAGGGAGCAACATTCTGAACTGAACTCGTTTCTTGAGGTAGGGCAGCACTCTCTCTATCTCTAACCTTCTTTGCCAACAAGAGGAGTTGACGCCTCTCATAACCTTGCTTTCACTCACCTCCATCCTACCACTGGTGCTCATGTGAGCAGCGCTGCCAACAACAATGCAACAACGTAGATCTGGGTTCCTTTCTTATAAAGCCCGTGCAACGGATATGCAAGTACCCACTATTACTCAAGGTTGTTGACTCTTTTTTCAACCCCTGCACTCTCTACTTGATAATTGACTTGTTGCCTGCAACTTGCCTTGCATTATGTGTAAAAGGAACTGCTGAAATTCACTGATCCAGAACACTCTGATTACGAGGGGCTCATTCATGCAGTATCTGCGGTTGAAGAAGTTGGTGTTGATATCGAAAACACACAAGAAGACTCGGAAAACCTGGAGAAACTGCTCCAGATTCAGCGGTATGTTACACAAAAGCTATCTTCATTCTACGTCATCCTAATACAGCACGCCTATCTCCTCAGCAAACTTGATGGCTTTCAGATAGTGGACAGGGATCGTGGCCTCCAGCGAGTTTTTATTCGAGAGGGCCTGCTATTCAAACAAAACCCCAGAGGGTTGTATCAAGGTAGAGTCCCACATTTTTTACAGTCATCAACACGCTTCCTCATAACGTCTTGTTACCTGTTACAGAAAGGATTTTCTTCTTGTTCAGTGATGTTTTGATTTATTGTAAAAAGTCGGGAATGCTGAATGGCAGGTGTAAATTCAGAGGCTCAATACCACTTTCGTGTTCTGTCATTAAAAAAATAGAACAACTCAGTCCTACAACATCACCCAATGTAGCAGCACCAGACCCGCCTATTTACCATATGGAGTCTGCTCTTGACAATCTGGAAGAACGAAAGTGTCCTCCAGTTGTGGCTCATGTCTTCCAAGTTATACGGCTGGACACAAAAAAGGGTTTTACGCTTGGTGCTCGAACAAATGCAGAAAAGGAAGAGTGGCTTGCGGATATAGAAACGGTACTGTTGTAGTTTGCAATCTCCTCCTCTTCCTCCTACCCTTCCCTTTCTATCGGTGAAAGAAGGTTAATATTACGTATTCCAAAAGGTTATTAATGAGCAGCTAGACATTCGTTTCCGAACAAATAAAACACAACAGCTGATATCCTTAGACGCAGGGCCTTCTTTAGTGTCACCTTACCGTGGTATCAAGCTTCATGCTTGCACTATTTTTGTGTTGTTTAAAACCTCTCGCTCACAAGCATTGTTTTTTTTTCTTTTTCGCAGAGGTGGCTGAGCTGCAGAGCAGAAACAGAGAGCTTGTTGAAGACCATAATAACTTGCAGGAGCTAATAATTAACTTGGAACAACTTTTAGCAGCCGAACGCACTGCACGACAAGACGCAGAGAAGCAGGTTGCAGATTTAGAGAAACAACTCCAGGAACTAAGACAATCTTGCTTCATCCCAAAAAAAGACAAAAAAAGCCACGGACATGGTAGACCCCGCCAAATTACTTCCTCTTTGCCGGTTGGTCGTGTGGAACAGCTCATTCTACAGGTTAAAGTCCTTGACAGAGGTTAAAAATACGTGATGCAATGGTTTAATGTGTTTTCTCTTATGACAGGCAGAAGAGAGAAGAAAGGAATGGGAAGCCAAAGAGAAAGAACGACAACAAATCCTGCTCAAGTATAAAAAACGAAAGCAACATACGCAGAACCGAACTGAATGTGGGGAAATAATGCGGAATGAAGTAGTTAGCAAACCAGACGCAGGCAAAGATATAGACAATGCGGAGCATGAAATTGTCACTGTTACGCCCACACTCCAAAATGTAGAGGAAGCCTCCGGCCTTCCCTGCAACGAAAAGCAACAGCGCATAGCTCCTGCAGTGATATCAACGAGTCCGAGTTGGAGAGGTTCTTCCCAGAAGACTCGTAAGTCTAGGTGAGTTACTGTCCTCTTTGTTGGATTTATTCATGTTGCTCACCTTAGCACACAGTGAATCCAAACGCTCAATCAGACCTACTGCTTGGCAAAGAACACCCCCACAAGTACGCCAACATTACTGGCAAGAAGCAGGAGCATCATTTGGTGACGCTCCTATCCCTAAGACAGACATGACAGGGAAAGGTGTATCCTCTGCGGAGGTACCCCCTCCCCCAGCACAATCCACAGTGTCTTCAGCAGAAAATCGCTCGGGTGGCCAAGATATTGCTTATGCTCCTGCAATTAAGGATATTGACCAGCAGCTTGGTAATCTAGTAGATTTGAACCCAGTGGCCCCACTAGGCGAAGATGAATCAGTGGGTGTTATTCACATTGGCAACCACAACTTCGTTATATCAAGGAAATACCAAGCTGTGGAAGATGAACTAGTGAAATTACGGAGGCACACAAAGCTGCTGCTGACCGCGCCGGTCAGCGAGGACAAGGAGTTAAGGCCCCTATCAACATCTCCTGATGATAGAAACTTTGAGTCGAACAAAGAGCTGCTTACTGAGGCAAGCTGTGTATCCTTGAAGGACATGATTGGAGGAACAATAACCAAGGAGGGTTTACTTCAAAAGAAAGCCCAAAATACATGGAATTGGAATGTGCGTCATTTTGCAGTCGGCCTTACTCATATAGCCTACGCAAAGCCCAAACCAAAGGTAAGCTCTAATTACGTGGTTGTGGGACTGTGGGGTTGGTTGAGCCTTTACTTACTACTTGGTCGATCATTCTCTAGGATGACATTTCTTTTAAGACAATTTCGCTTTTTCATAGTAGAGTTGACTATTGTCCACGACAGAACAAGTTCTATAGCTTCAGCATCAAGACAAATCATGGAAATGTATTTTACTTCAGCGCAAAGACCGAACGGGAAATGTTTGCTTGGGTGGATAGTATCTCAAATTGCATTAGACACTTGCCTTTAAGCAAACGTTGGCGAAAGGGGAAAAACCTAGACCCTTTGGTGAAGGAGAAGTCGCCCCAAGGTGCGTGTAGCGCAGAGAACAGCACGCCCAGCAGCTCTTCTACATCTTCTTTTTCGTCACGTCTACAACCTTCAACTAGAAGGGACAAGTTGCCAGGAGATGGATTCCTAGGTGAAAGAGGCAAAAGCTCAAGAAAGCGGCACCTTGGGACCTTAATGAAACGAACTGGATCGCTGTATAGCATTACGCCATCTACAGAGAACCGTAAAGAGGAGAAAGAGGACAAGGAGAAAAGCAAGAGCGGAGACAAAGAAAAAGGTTTCATCAAAAGTAGCAAAAGTTCTAAGGAGGGATATGTCAAGTGTTCGATATCATACTTGCATTATCTCAAAGGGGTTGACAGAAAATCAGCATCTTTTAGGCTCCTTGCACAAGCACAGAGGACCTGCACTGAATCCGATCTGGAAAACCAATCATTAGACCCTAAGCGAAGTGAGCAACCTAGCAAAGAACAAAGCTCTGCAACTACGTCTCCCTCTACTTCTTCCTCTGATCTTCTCCTCATACCTCATTCACCTGGAATTGCACGTGTTGAGAAGAAACAAGACGGCTCTATTATCCTTCGCACAAAAAGAGCAGGTACTGTTGACCACAACATTTGCTACGTGACTTGCTACTGTGTGTTTGAAAGAGGCTATCTTTGGTTCTATGAGAGCATCAGGGTAAGTTGTAATTCTATTTTATGCAACCCTAGTTCACATGTTAGCACTAAAACCCTAAAAATGAAGGACGTGGAGCCAGTTGGAGGAATTTGCATATCAGACCAAGACACCACCATCAAAGTGGTACGCAACATCGATGAAGTCAATTACGAATTTTACATTCGCATTACGCAAGCAAATGTGCCTTATAATTGTATACTAAGCTTTCACAACGAGGACCATATGGTTCCTTGGGTTATAGCCCTGCATGGAACCTCCTCCACCCCTGCCCACAAATAAATAAATACAAACCATACAAGCAGCCTCCTTCTTAGGTTAGATCTTATGATCAAAGGACGACAAAAAAAGAAATCACGGCATTAGTCTTTTGGGCCAATGAGCATGTTTCCCGCCAAAACAACCCTTCCTTCTCCCACGTCTTTGAAGGCAAAGTGGTGGGTTGGGGTGAGGTGAATGGAATGGATGCTCATGCTGCTGCTGCCGCCAATAAACTTTTGGTACTCGTCATTCGCCTTGACACTTTTCTGCTACTCGTTTTCTTTTCTTCTCTTCTCTTCTTTTCTTTTCATTTCTTTCTTTTCAAAAGTAAACACACAGACACACACATCCACGAAGCTCCACGCACCACCGTATTTCTCATTGCTACGCTTCTACTACACAAGGAGGAAACCAGCGGAAGGAGGCAGAGGTGGAAACCGAAGCGGTTCAGCCGCAGGCAGGGGCACTGCTCCGATTGAAAAGGTAGCGTTCTTTTTTCTCTGCTCGCTCACTACATTTTTTGATGATGGAAACAAAATTTGTTACCAACCACTCACTAATGATTTCTTTTGTTTAAAAAAGAACAGCATCACGAACCTCTGTGCGCCTCTTCCACAACGCTGCTGGAAGCTGGCCTGAATGGCAAGTTGCCCACAGTGCGGAAAAAAGTTTGCTACCTCTCACGGGTTGGCCATCCACTTCGGTCGGGTCCACAAGGAAGGGGGTCGCGCCACTACTTCTGCTACTTCCACTGCTACTCGGAAAAGAAGAGAGGAAAACGCCCCAGCGGCACCTCAGGCAAGGGCACAGAAGCGTGGAAGGCCGCAGGCTGCACCCGCCCAGCCCTTTTGGAACCAGTTTTCCAGCTTAATCGGGAGAAGATTAATACGCCCGGAAGCCTTGTGCTTGGAAGAACCCTTTGCCTGTGGTTCAGGATGGTTCACCGCCTGCAAGCACATTCCTAACGGAGAAAAGGTGTTGGAGGAGGAGGAGGAGAAGGAGAAGGAGAAGAAGGAGGAAGAGGAAGAGGAGAAGGAGAAGGAGAAGGAGAAGAAGGAGGAAGAGGAAGAGGAGAAGGAGAAGGAAGAAGAGGAGAAAAACCAGAAAGGCTTGTTAGGCCTCATCGAGGGACTCGTTCCGTCTCGCCCAGCCGTACAGCTCACCAAAAAAGGCAAGAACGGAGAGGAGAAACCGGTAGTGGGGCGAGTGGAGAAGATCCGCCTTTATCCGCGCTCAGAACAAAAGAAGACGCTGGCCAAGTGGTTCGGCACAGTACGATGGACCTACAACAAGGCCGTGGAGTTCCATCGTGAACATCAAGGAATGCCTCGTGATGAGATGAAGGAACAAGTCAGGAAGAAATTCCTAAATAACAGCAATTTCAAGGGAGAGAACAAGAGCCTTGCGTGGGTGTTGGAAACTCCTCGATTCATTCGGAGTGACGCTGTCGATGATTTCTTCAACGGCGTGAAAAGCAGCTTGGCGGCGGGCAGAGGCACGACTGGATTCCAGATGAAGTTCCGTGGTAGGAAGGACAAGAGCCAGTCTCTCAGCATCCAAGCCAGGGAGTGGAACCACAACAGCTCTATCCGCCAACTCTTCTTCGGGGAGGCGCGAATCAAAGCGAGGGACAAGAACTACAAAGTTCCGTCAGAGGTGCTCTATGCCGTTCGTCTGGTGAAGGACACTCGACTGGGCCATTACTACCTCTGCGTGCCTCAGCCTTTGAAGCTCATGGGCGAGAGCCAAGCCCGTGAGCACCGAAGGAGAGAGGCAGGCATCATCGCCTTGGATCCAGGAGTGCGCACATTCATGACCACCTACAACGGCTGCGGGGAGGTCACCGAGTGGGGCAAAGCGGACATCAACGACATGGCAAGCTGTGCCACCGCCTGGATCGCATGCAGAGTAAGGGCACCAAGGGCAACCACGGGCAACGGCGCCGTCTCCGAAGGGCCGCTGCTCGGCTTCGCCAGAGGATCCGCAACCTGGTGGATGACCTCCACAAGAAGCTCGTGTCTTGGTTGGTCAGGAACTTCTCCCTCATCCTTCTGCCAGAGTTCAGGAGCCAGCAGATGGTGCGGCGAGGCCACCGCCGCATTGGCTCGCGAACGGCCAGAGCCATGCTCACCTGGCCCCACTATCGCTTCAGGCAGAGGCTCCTCAACAAGGCCAAGCAATTTCCGTCCTGTACAGTCTGCCTCTGCGATGAGGAATACACTTCCAAGACCTGCGGCAAGTGCGGCCAAGTCCACCTTGGGGGCACCGAAATGGTTTTGTTTCCCCCCAACTGGTGGTGGACTTGGCAGGTGGGAGAGATAAGAGATTTTCCTGAATGACCTCACGCATTGCCTTGCCATAAAGGAATGCCGTACAAGTGTCGAGCAGGAATGCAAAATATTTTAAGGTATCAAAAAAAGAGGGCAAGACAGAACAAGGGCGAAGGAGCAGAAGCGTGTAGGGTAGGGCATGGCGGGAGTGCGTCCCATGGGAGCGGGGGACCAACTGAAACAAACCAAGAATCTGTCTGTGTTGCAGCGTTTGGACCCCGAGATAGTTCAAGTAGTTGGCAGTGCTGGGCATGTTGCGCTTTATGCTTTTCAGACTGGTCCCCAAGTGTGGGTACGCTTTCTCCCTGGGGCTCCGTTGCTCTTTGTCCACCACCACAAGTAGCGGCAACCAGTGTGTGACTTGCTGCTTTTTGTTTGTTTGGTATTAACAGGAGAGAAAAGATGTAGAAGGTTCTCTTTTTGTGGCTCGGAGGTGAGTTCTCATCAACTTTACTTCGTACCAGGCGTTTATAACCAGTCCCCTTCTCTCTCCCTCCCCCACTCTCTCTCTCTCTCTCTCTCTCTCTCTCTCTCTCCTCTCCCTCTCTCCCTCTCCCCTGTATAAACAAACCTAAAGGGACCTTGCTCCCTTCTATCGTGTGGTTGTACTCAACCGCTTGAGCACCACGAACTGGATAGAAACGATCTCTTCGGAATTGCAATTGGAGATAGTGGAACCCTATTTGTTGCTTAAAAATAAGGACGGAGAGATTACAGGCATTTGGTTCTACAACAATGAAGAACAGCAGCGCATCATCACCTTGATTCAAAGGTAAGGCCTTTACTATAGCTTGCCCTGCTGGTTGTGAGCTCACCAACCACAGTCTTATTGAGCAACAACAGCAACCACAACCCTCTGATGAATCGGCGGCGGTGGCGGTAGGCCCAACAGAAACAGCAGCAACGGAGCAACAAGCCCCAACCAGAGAGAGTAACAGTGAGCCACCAGCACAACCGCTGCAAGTTGGGGGGCATATTCATCACTTAGCAGTCCCCTACACACCACCATCCATGGCAATAGCCACGCAAGGAGCTCAAACTCCCTCTCCCCTTTTCAGCATGTCTCCTTACCACGTTGGCGAGTCCTTTCCTCTGCCGCAGCCACAGTTTGCTCTTCCCACAAAGGAGGAATTCAAAAGAGCTCTGCTGGATCTCGTGCAGGTAACCTTTTGCAAATGGGACAAATCTTTTTACATCATGCTGCATACATGCAAACGGCCTCTTGGTTAACCATCCATTTTGCTTCCTCTGCATCTGCAGCAAGAGCAATTTGTATGTACTGCCTATGAGGCCTATCGTAGACAATGCCTTCTCTTCAGTTCCCACCACGGCAATTCTGTATAACTTACCGACATTGCACGAGGTTTCTTTACTTCCCTCCCTCCTTCTAAACCTTGCCTCTTCTCAGCATAACCACTTTTCATGTTTGTTGTTTTAATATTATTTGGGATGAAAGGCGGAAGAAGAGGAAGAAGCGGAAGAAGCGGGCAGACAAAACTGGTGCATCTTCTCTATTGCGGCAACAAGAGTGGTGTGGGATATCAGGAGGAGCTCTCTTGTCTCTGTGAGCATACCATCAAAGGTCCACCGCGACTGCTGTTCGTTTCTGGTAACCGGAAAACTGTACAACACGGCTCCTTCCTGCAGTGATAACCACCATCAGATCGTATTTTGCGTCACCATCAATACACTTTTCTCTCCCTCCCTCTCTCTCACGCGCACAAGGATTCTCATGAGACAAGCTGCACGCAAACACAAAACAAAAACGAGAGGAAAATGAAAAAACAAAGCAACCTGGTGCAAGATCTGATCCTCGGGGCGCAAATAGGTGGCCTCGCTGCCTGTCCTTGTTTTTTTCTTCTTTGGGTAAGCGGTAGTTTGGCCTACGCTTGTGTGGAAGACTGTGCTGAACAGCAAATAGTGTGCGAAACGAAAGGCAGGGGCTGCTGTGGATGTGCCGTTGCTGTTGCTCTTTTTGCCCGTTACCTGCGAGAGGGAAGGCGGCGTTGCATAGCCACAAACAACGTGGTTATTTCTCTGCGCCAACTCAAAAGAATGTGAACCACAGTGCCCTACCTCTTCTTCACAGGCCCACTGCATTTCTTCCAGGAGAGCCTTGTAGAGGTGTGGTGCTAGCTGTGGGGGCACATTGATAAGCCGTTCGTGGAGAATGAGGCCCAACGGGGCTGATTCGTCTTCTGCCAGCCCTCTCAGCCGTTCCTTTGCTTCTTCGCTTGGTGCTTTGTTTAGCATGTATCGCACTATTTGCTTCGTGCAGCTCAAATCCTGGGCAGGGTGAGGATAAGTAAAAGGAGAGTGTGTGGCTGAGAGAGAAAGAGACACACCTTGAACTTGTGGAGGTTTAATACAGAGATAAAGCCGTAAACATCGTCACCTCCGTCTATCTTAACGGTGCTGCCAACGGAAGTTTGCTGTACCACAAAGTCAGCCAACTCAGAAACGTTCCAGGGTTCTCCTCCGAGATATGGAGTCAACAGTTGCTTAATGTAGCCATAATCTTGTTCTTTGGGGTCGTAAAACTCGAAATCAACCATTATTTCAGTAAGCTTCTGTTAGGGGCACGCCGTGTTAGTCGCTCACTTAGAGAACACATGACACATCTGCACTGACCTCACTCTCGTCCTCTGAGGCTTGTTCTCCATCCTCCGAGTCTTCTTCTTCTTCCTCTTCAGCCTCCTCCTCTGAGTCCTCCTCCTCTCCGGAGGAAGTGTTTTCGGCCTCTGGCTCCTCCCCCTCGTTACCGAACGCCAGCCCTTGTTTTCGCTTTTGTGATCGGGTGATGGACTCCGTTGTTTCTTCCTCTAGCACCCCCTGCTCCTCCTCCTCTTCCTCTTCTTCCTCTTTGCGAGTTGGGCGGCGTTGCATCATGTTCTCTCTCTCTCTCTCTCTCTCTCTCTCTCTCTCTCTCTCTCTCTCTCTCTCTGTGTTGGGCAGGGGGATTGTGGTGGCGCTCCCAGCGACTCCCTCACGCCACACAAAAAGGCCAAATTATTTATTCCCAAGCCTTATTTGCAACCGAAAACGATCGAGATCATAAATATTGCAACGACCAGTAGCCATTCATAGATTTGTGGCGCAGCACAACCACCACACCAGAGGAGAAGAAGAGAGGTAGAAAAGATGAAGAGAACCGCCACTGCGGCGGCCGGCGGTGCGAGTAGTAAGCCAGGGGGATTTGGCTTCTCCTTTGGAGGAGGAGGAGGAGGAGGTGGTGGTGGTGGTGGGCCTACCAAGCGAGCCAGAGGTGGGTTTTTTGGGCTAGACGAGGAGGCCTCCGCTGCCCCACGCAGGAAGCCACACGAGTTGCTGCACGGATCAGAAGAACCCCACCAGGGGGAAACGTCCCCTCCACAACACGAGCATGGCGTTTCTTCACCCTCCATCGTTGCAAGTGCTGACGGGAAAGAAAAGGAGGCACCAGAGGTGGACCCGCTAGAAGCTTTCATGAGTGGCGTGCATAAGGAAGTGGAAAGAGAAAAAGCCGCCACCAGCACTGGACCTAAGGCCTTGCGAGCTGACTACGAGGAGGAAGACCCATTGGAAGGCTTCATGCGTCACCTTAAGCAAAAAGAAAGAGCAAACCAGGAACAAACCGGCGAGACTGATGAGTATCCTTTCACGCCATGAAGAGAGAGAGCGAGAGAGAGCGAGAGAGAGCGAGTGGGTGAGTGAAAGTGAGTGAGGGCAGAGACGAGAAGAGAGACGAGAATAAGAGAGCAGGACAAACCTCCTTAACCAACCCAGCACGGAATATGATTCGGATGACGTTCCAGTCTTGCGGGAGCGTAGCAAGACAATTGAGGCTTTGCCACCGGTGGACCACAGCACCATCGATTATGACCCATTCCGCAAGGATTTCTTAAGTACTCACCCAGAGGTGACCGCTATGTCGGAGGAGCAAATAGAAGAGTGCCGGACAAGGCTTGGTACCTGACCTCTCCTCTACAAAATGCAATGGGATTGCACCTAACAATGGGCACACAGATATATGGGTATCTGGGAGGGTGCCACCTCGTCTTGGGTTAAAGTGGGATCACTTTGGCTTTCCCAGCAAGTTGCTCAAAAAAATAGCCAAGCAAGGCTTCACAGAACCCACTCCTATCCAAAAACAGGCCATCCCAACCGCACTTGTTGGTAGAGACATCCTCGGTCTAGCAAAGACAGGTTTAAAATATGTTGCCCTACTTGTGTTTGTTTTGGTATTGTGCTGACTTGTTACTTTGTGGTATCAGGATCTGGCAAAACGTTGGCCTTTCTGTTGCCTCTTTTGTTGCATATCGTCGACCAACCTGAACTCCAGCCAGGAGAGGGGCCTATAGGCCTCATCGTTGCTCCAACTAGAGAGTTAGCTCATCAGATATATATAGTAGCCCAGAAGTTTAGCAAGTTATTTGGAATAAGGTGGTTAATACCCTCTAATGTTTTACGTTTCTGATTTCTAACTACTTGCACATGGACACAGGGTAGCTGCTGTCTACGGAGGCATTAACAGATATCAGCAATCAAAGAAGCTTCAAGAAGCTTGTGCGATCGTCGTGTGCACTCCTGTGCGTATAAGTTGAAGTGTTACCAATTTATCGACTACTCGTTGAATTCACATTATGCTATTGTTATTATTATTTAAACTTTCAAAACTGATTTATAGGGAAGGCTTATTGACACAATCAAGAAAAGAAATATAAGTATGCAACGAGTCACCTACCTGGTGCTCGATGAAGCAGATAAGATGTTTGATATGGGGTTTGGTAAGTCATTTTACCTGCCGGTGTGAATACCAATTTCTCATTCCTTTATATAGAGCCACAAGTCAGAAGCATTGTTGGCCAAATACGGCCTGATAGACAAAGTGCGTATATTTTTGCTAGCAAACTTTGTGCTTCTCTGTTTAATCTCTCCATTTTGGTCTCTGCGTTTTTTTTTCAAAGCCTTACTATTTTCAGCAACGTTGAAACCGTTCGTGTCGCGCTTGACAGAAGAAATCCTAACTAACCCTGTGCGTATAACGGTCGGCCAAGTGGGAGAGGTTGGTTTACCTTTTGTTGAACTTTTAAAAGCACGCCGACTAATTTTTTTGTACATTAACCAGGCCAATGCAGATGTTCAGCAAGTAGTGGAGGTTTTAGAAGAAACCAAAAAGTGGGATTGGTTGGCACACCGCATGGCAGCGTTTGTTAATTCTGGGAATGTGCTCATCTTTGTCGCCACAAAAAAGGCCGCGGAGGAACTGGCGGCAAACCTCGCCAAGATGGGCTGGAATGGTATTGCATCTTTTATCAACGAGGGTGCCCATCTCATCTAATATTTTCTCCAGTGGCTGCGCTTCATGGCGACAAGGTGCAAAGCGAACGCAATTCAATAATGAGTTTATTCAAGTCTGGCAAAACTCCTGTCCTGGTTGCCACAGACGTAGCAGGTACTATTTTCGCTTCTTGTTCTTCTTTTTCTTCTTCAGCATGTTGCTAACTCACATTTGAGGTTAGCACGTGGATTGGACGTGCCTCTCATCAAGACTGTCGTAAATTATGATTCTGCACGGGACATAAGCGCTCACACACACCGAATAGGTCGCACTGGCCGTGCTGGTATGTGCGCTCTTTCCTTTGCTACTTAGATTGGTGATCCATGTCTGACCAACTCACCGTGTAGGTTCGCAGGACGGCGTTGCCTACAGTCTAGTCACCCCAATAGAAGCTCCCTTTGCAGCTGAATTAGTGCACAATTTAGAAGCTGCCGATCAGCACGTCCCACCAGCACTCCGCCAGTTAGCAGCTGCAGCAAAGGTATACCCCCAAGCCTCTAATGGGAACAACCCCAAAGTGTCCTTGTTCTTATTCTCTAAACAGCAGCACCAGAGGCGCTACCCTCGTGGGAAAGGCAAGGCCAGCGTTCCAATAGCCAATAATACAGACCCGCAAAGGACAGTGCATCGCGGTGGGGTTGGGTTTGCACTGCCACCCTCATCCCCTTTTCGCGGCATTTCCAGCGGCAGTGGCAGTGGCAGTGGCAGTGGCAGTGGCAGTGGCAGTGGCAGTGGCAGTGGCAGTAGCAGCAGCAGCTTTGGCGGTGAGCGCACCGCCTATTCTCAACATAAGGCAGCACCATTAGTACCCACATCGCATCAGTCAGTGCACCAGGCCTTCCGTCCCGCCTCTGGCTCTGGAGAATCCGGCTCGTGGAAGGCCACTAAATAGTGATAGCAGAATGCACAACTGTGTAGGTTGCATAGAAATGCTGTTTGCCCTTGTGAATACTTTTAACACCCACACTGTTAATTTCGTTCCTCCTTTCATGCATGAAACAGGGAGCAGAGGGAGGGAGGGAGGGAGGGAGGAGGAGGGAGGGAGGGAGAGGGAGAGGGAGGGAGGGGAGGGGGAGGGAGGGAGGGGAAGAAGGAAATGGAGAAAAAATAATCAATAAACAAACAAAAAAAGACAAACAAGGGATTAATGGACAGCGGGTGAATTGTCTTCCACAACCTCGAAAGGGGTCCAACCTTCCAGCACCTCCTTCGGCACCGGGAGGTTACGTTGGAACTTGGAGCCACCGAAGGCATGAGGTACTGGAGCAACAGTTAAAAAATAACAGAAATGGGACAAAAAGGGAAGGGAAGACGCACGTGTGTAAGGGTTTGGATGAGAGTACTGCTCAAGGCATTCTTCGGTTCGTTTGACGAGGGCCGCTACCCGATGCACATCAGTCTCGTGCATGTGCTTTCGAAAAGCGTCTCTGATAAGGGCAGCGCTCTCGTACCAAGCTTCACGGCCCACTTTCCAGTTCAAGCTCAAGACCAAACTCCTGCGATAGAGGTGACGAACGTGGTTGCGGTGGGCAAGGGCGAAGCGGGGGGCACTGCTGCTGTAGCTCATCTCGCTGGTGCGTTTTGCCTGCCTGCTTGGTTTGGGTTTGGCCAAGGGGGGCGCGGAGCGCTTCTAGCCGGACGTGGGGGAACACCCCCCAGGCAACCTACCCAACCCCATCATGACGTCATTGGAAAAACTAATCGGCTTTTTCTCGCGTGCAGGCAGACCACTCCTCCTACCTACAAGGTCGTACCGAGACCGATTTCCTGCTGCTGCTTGCTGCTTGCTGCTTGCTGCGGTCTTCCAGTGCCGACTGTTGCTTGCTGCGTCATGGCCAGTGTTGCTGTTCCTGCTGCTGTGGGCAGTAGTACTACGGACGAAGAGTACTATTTGGACCCGTTTGATGATGGCTCCTCTAGTGCGTGCCTCCCACTTTGCTTTTATTTTTTTGCCGCCGGCATGGTCCACTCCGCCCTCCACCCACCCACCCACCCACCCCGACAATGGTGTGGTTGGTGAGGGAGGGCTGGGTTGATCAGGGAAGTGCTCTCCACATAGACTAACCCCATTTTAGGGTTGGTGGGACAAAAGCTGCTTGGCAAACTTCAAGGCTTTGTTAAGGATTTTGCAGGCCAACTAAAGGCCATAGAGACAGCTTTGGAAGAGTCCTTGAGTGAGGTATGGGATTCAACCGTGGACCCAATCGCCCTTTCGTTGCAGCCGTACGAACAAACAAGGATTTTCGAGCTTATCAAAACGGACAACAAGCTCTTCAACAAGATGATGATTGTCTTCGCTTCCTTGTGCGTAGAAATGAGGACTCTCAGCGAAGAGGTACGGAGCAGCTCAGAAATGTGGCGCTTTTATTTTTCTGTCTTTTTTGTCCCTGTTAACTTGTTTGTTCTTACCGCATCGTTTGGGTAACAGGCTCTTGATAAATTTGCAGCCCCGTTTTTGACCTTTGGTGAGCAAAAGGAACCAGCTGAGGGAGAAGCCCAAGTGCAAATCGGTCGCATGTTAAACCCTTTTCTCATAGAGTTTTCCAACTTTGTGAGCCGAGTGTACACCGTCGCCCAAAACGTAATTCGGCAATTGGCTTCCCTCTATCATCCCAAACAGAAGCTCTTTCAAAGTAGCTTCAAAGGCATCCACTTGGCTTCTGTTTTCGAGCATTTGGGAGACTTGTTAGTGTCTCTCCTCTCGCTGGACCAAATCATTACTTCAAACCAAGTCTTCACCCATAGCTGGGCCATGTACAAACGGTTCGTTCAATTTTTGTTTTTTTTAAGTTGCTGTTGTGGTTGCCACCAAGTTAGCACCCTTGTAACTCTAGCTCGTAAGCTATTTTTGCGGACATGCTCACCATTTCTCCTCTCTCTCTCTCTCTCTCTCTCTTCCTGCTACCTCTTGAGTGCAGCATGACAAAAATGGCAAGGGAGATACCGGGGAAGTACGCTGCCGACGAAGTCGAGCTTGCACAATTTGAGAAACTGATTTTGAGCTTAGAGGGCCAGCTTTTTGATGGACTTTTATTCCAGAACTGTATCCAACAAGAGTTTGACTTCCCTGGCCTTGTTGAAGTGCGACGGAACTCGGTATTTCAAGCCGAGTTTCAAGCAAGTCTGCGAAGTATGCTTGCTGGCGTCGCTAAACGATTAGGTACCTCCTGACCCTCTTTGACCACAACGTTAAACATGTCATCCACTGACCAAACTTACTTTGCTTTCATTGAACGGCCCTATGGATACAGGACAAGGAAAAGAAGGCAAGCTTCGCTATCGGTACATGGGGCTATGTGCCCTGTATGTTCTTTACTTCAGTCTTTATCGAGACGTAGAAGGAGACAAAGCTTTTTTCAAGCAACTCTGGGAGCTACACACAAAAGTACCCGTTATCCACTTGGCTGGAAATGCTCTCTGGTTTGCTCCAGAGTTCTTCATCAAAAACGTTCCTGTCATGGTGAAAACCTTAGGGAAAATTGCTGTAAGTAAGTTTAGACAAAGCTACCTGGCTTCCCTTGATAAAAGCTTTCCAGCGTACGTTTCTGCATCACACGTGTTCTTTGCCACAATCCTTAAACGCCTTCCTTTCCATTTCTTATTTCTCTTTACTCAAAAATGTGTTGTCAACAGGTATGTGCAGCAGCTCTACTTGCAAACAAGCGTATGGATGGTGCGGATGGAATCCAACTTAACCAATCGCGCAGATACCAGCCATATTTTGGCCACGCGGCTCTCCCTTCTTGCCCAGGTATGACTTTTAAACAACTCTTTGAGTGGGCGTGCCATGCGGTGCAGACAGAAAATTGATTAGGGAAACTCACATTTTTCGTGTAGGCTCCTGCGCTTGGGTATCGTATAGGCAACCTGTTTAAAAGCTGTGTCTACATGCACATTACGTTAAACGTGCCGCTGAAGAAACGACAATTGCGCTATTTGTTTCAGTGTGTCGAGTTGCTGAAAGCCATTCATAGCACTTGTCACCGCCGGAGTGCAATGATTGGTGAAAGTATATCGTACATGATGCAGCAAGTTAGTTTTAGATTGCAACAACTTCTTCTTCCTATTAAGGTTGTTTTGGCTATCCAATTCTTTTCTCCTTTCTCGTACAGCACTTTATCTGATTTATTGTGAACGTTCAATCATAGCAACGCCTGGAAACAAACAAAAAATACTCGGACGCCAAGCTGGATGTGCTGGCTGCAGTTACACTAGCACTACAAATGCTTAACGGTTGTGCGACAAGAGATCGATTGTTAGTTCTGCACCTCTGCTTCCACGTTCTTTCCCAACCTGTATGTGTTTATCCTCATTCTGCTTGCCAATTCTGTCTGCTTAACTTAGTTTCTCAGGAGTTTCTCAAAGAATCCGAAATGGAAAGTATCAAGGGGCCATATAAGCAACTGGAGCTACTCTGCCATCTTTCAGAAAAGATACGGGAGGCATGTGAATGCAACTTTATTTATTGGAGCAGAAACATGATACCTTTGCATTTCAAAGATATCTATGAGAATCCTGAGCACGCGCACAAGCTTCACGTACGGCTCTCATACGTGCTTTCTTTAGAGTGCTTGTTCCTTCAGTGCACAATCTGTACTCATCCCTATTTAGTACCTCTTCGCAGCTTTGCAGGATGTTGTGCCACTGTTTCGTCGAGCTGTCTTTAAACCTTATCAGGAGCTACTAGACGAATATAAACAGGCAACCATCAATGACCTTAAAGAGGTACTGGGGGTTCCTCTATTTTTACTTATATTTTTTTAATTTTTTTATTATTTTTTTAAGCCTCCTGATAACCTTTTCGTTGGCTTTCCAGGAAATACTTGATAGACTTTGCAGGGACATAGAGACAGATCTCCGCCTCCACATCCACTCCCATTTAAACGTTTCAGAAAGAGATCCCTGGAAAACAGGACTGAGAGATCTTGTCAGTCTCATCCGTGTAAAGCCGCTCCGAGTATTTGACAACACCATCGACGTCAAATGTACGTTTTATTCATCCCCAATTGTTGGTTTGTGCTCGATTGACTTAGTTAACCCTTCATTCGGTAATACAAAGCTTATGTAAGCCACTACTTGGATACCACATTTTATAACCTTAATACGGTGGCGCTCTATGATTGGAAAACTTATGAAGAGATGCGCAACCTTGCCAAAGAAAAATATGGTCTTGGCTTGGCGGAAGTACATCTTCCAGGACAAACGTTGGAGCAGGTTACTTTTTGCCATGCCCACCTTTCTCCCAATTTCTGTTTTAATTTCTTTTGCTTCTTTATGTGAATTATGTTGGATATTTTCAGGGATTGGATGTGCTTGAAATTATGCGTAATATTCACATATTTGTGGCTAAATATACCTACAACCTCAATAACCAAATCTTTGTGGAGGCATCTACCATCAACAAGACTCTGAACACCATAAACATTAGCCACATCTCCAATTCCATACGAACCCACGGCACTGGGATAATGAACACCACGGTTGGGCTGGACTTCCTCCCTCTTTGCCCCCACTCCTCCTACTTTTATTCCTCTTCACTAATACTGATCATCCTTCCTAAACACATACCGTGCTGATTATCATCTGTCAACAGGTTAACTTCACATATCAATTTCTGAGACAGAAATTTGTTATTTTCTCCCAGTTTTTGTATGATGAACAAATCAAGGCCAGATTGTACAAGGACATTCGCTATTTCAAAGAAAATAAGGACAAATTAGGCAACCACTATCCCTTTGAGCGCGCACAAACGTTTAACAAAGAAATTCGCAATTTGGGGCTCACCGAGTCTGGCCTCACTTACCTGGATCAGTTTAGAATCCTGATCACTGAAATTGGTATGTCCGTTGTTTCTCCTGCGTATCTCCTCACCAACCTATCTTCATCAATACAATCAGGCAATGCCATGGGCTATATTCGCATGATTCGGTCTGGAGGCTTATATTATACCAGTAATGCCATCAAGTTCGTCCCTGACTTGCAAGAGATTCCATCCTTTACTGAACTCGCGAACCAAGCCACCCTTCCGCCACATACTATTGAGGCAGCTAGGTATAATCATCCCAGTTCCCAAACACAGGCTTGCTAAATTCCTTTTTTTCTTTTTTAAAAGCAATTTGGACCAAACAATAGACGACCTCGCCACCAATTTCGCGGAGGGCACTGAATACTTCAAAATGTTAGTCAATGTATTTGCCAGCGAGTTCAGGGACTCCCGAAATGTGCACCTTAAAAATTTTCACATCATAGTTCCGCCCTTGACCCTAAATTTCGTTACACATATTCTTCTTTCGAAGGACAAACTATTCAAGAAAAACACCAAAGAGGGCACTTTCTGTGATGATGGTTTTGCTATGGGTACGCATTCTAATTTTTGGGTTCCATGTTCAAGTGTTAGTTTGTTTCTAACTTTATCTGGCGCGTCCTATCAGGCCTGGCCTACATTTTGAAGCTTCTCGACCAGTACACCGACTTTGATTCTTTGCACTGGTGGGAATCTGTCAAGCACAAATACAAGAAAGAACAAGATAAGCTGAATGCTATGGCCAAGCAAAAGGGCAAGGACAAAGAGGACCAACAGACCCTTGCCCTGACATTGAAGAAGCTGTCAGCCCACCAAAGAGAATTTGAGCTCCTTCGCTTTACATTCAATGGGGCCAGAATTTTTTTCAAGGATTAAGGCAAAGCAATGATACAACGAAAATAAAGCAAATATTAAATAAATATTAAATAAATGGCAAGGGAAAAAATGAATGAAACAAATAGACCTGAGGGAACGAAGGTTTATTTGCGAGTCAAAGGAAAAAAACATAAATCGATGTTTACAATACAAACAATAAGAGTGAAGCATGAAGAATGAAACTCTAAAGAGTGACGCCAAGTGGTATGTAAGCAGTTGAAAACTTTAAGACGACGAATCGCCCTCTCCACTTCCACACGTTCTGCTCCCAACAGCCGGTTAAACACTTCAGCCAACTCGCTCAAGCTTTGTCCTTGCTCTCTCTTGATGGGAGTAAAAAAACTCGGCTCACCCAGGTAAGCAAGGTCGCCTAAAAGGATCTCACGAATGGAAAGGTAATTGAGAACACCTTGACGAGCAATTGTGAGGTCGTGTACTGAACCTGGAAAAGGGCCGTTGACCCATGAAAAGAGCTCCGTCGCCAAGTCCCACACAAGTTCATATTTGACTGTGTGCTGCTTTTTTTTGCCAGAATAAAATGTACGTTGAGTGTTGGCATTCATAGAACGCTGAACAGGACACTCTGTAGTGTCTATGATGCCTGTGACTAAAGGTCGGTGGAGAACTTGGCTGTGACACTGGTCAAAGTGCTTTACAAGCAAAAAAAAAAAAAGAAAAAAAAGAAAAAAAAAGAAAAAGAAAAAACAAGAAAAAAGATCAGAGCGAGAAAAAGAAGAATGACAGTAAAAAAAGACAAAGAAACAAAGAAAGAAAAAAACAAAGAAACAAGAAGAAGTACAACAACAAAAAGGAGAGAGAGAGAAATAGAGAGGGGGGGGGGGAAGGGGAAGTAATGTAAAACCTTAAACATAGTGACGAGTGGTTCCAATGATGCTTCAACGACATGATGGACCCAAAATCGAAAAGTTTTGGGAGTACAACGGCAAAAAGTGCAACCCACGTCCTCAGTGGGATACACTTTCAAAAAGTAAAGCGTCCAAAGCAAGTATTTGCAACTAAACGGTCGCTCAAAGTGACATCCTTGCAAAATACACATTAACACAACAGTTGTTTCAAAACTAACCCCAAAATGGGCTCGCCACTTTCGCTCGTTGACTTTGCTACCAATAAGCTTTTCACCACACTCAAGAAGGTGGAGCATAGCAGCGACACCACGCGAAGAAGCCATCTTTTCTTCGCGCATCACTTTCTTGTAAAAAATAATAATATGAGCTCCAAGTGAGCACAAGAGCCTCGCAGAAGAAATTTCGTAGATTGAAGATCGACAGATCGCCAGGTCGCTATACACGCAAGTTCGTCAAAGTTCGAACTTATTCAAACTTTCAAACTTCAAACTTCAATCTGACGGATACCTGACGGAAACACAGTGCGAACCCTTAAGATCTCGATCCTCTCCAAACGAAATTTAATTCAATTTGTCCAACTATCAATCAAACGGAGTTCCTTTTGTTTTTCCGTTGGTTGGGAGTTATAAATTAACTCGAAATTTCGGAAAAAAAGATCAAAAAACCGATGGGTTCGCACTGTGTTTCCGTCAGGTATCCGTCAGATTGAAGTTTGAAGTTCGCAACTTGAGAACTAAACTAACTATTTAAACTTATGAACTTCAGCGACCTCAATAATGAACTTAAAAACGATCTGCACCGATCTTCGTTCAACGAAATTTCGAAGCCTGAAAACAAGAAAAGAGGAAAGCAAAAAAGATGAGTTAGCTTCTGGCGTGGTGATCACCACGGCGGTGGCAAAAGTTCTTTTTGAAGGTTGTTTTTTTTTGTTTGTTTGTAAACGGTGAAACTGCACAAAACATTTTACACACACACACACACACACACACACACAATGAGTGGAGGGAGAGGCAAGGCATGGACTGCAGAGGAACTAAAAGTTGTAAGTGACGCCATTAAAAGCTTCAACGGAGATTGGGAAAAAGCGTGTCCCATGTTGATGAAGGACTTTGGCAAATCTCGATCTGTGGCCGCCATTCAAAGGAAATGGAAAGAACTATTGAGTTCAAAAAAGATGGAGCTAAAAAAAAAAGGTAACAGTAGTTGCTCTCTGCCTTTAGGTACTCCTGCTAACTTTTATTCACAAGCACCCTCAACATCTGTGATACATGACCTTTTTGCATTAAGAAACAGCATGAGACGAACTGCTGAGCCTGTCTTAGATCAGGAAGCAGAAGAAGCAACGGGCTTTTCTGAAGAGGAAGAAGAGGGAGAAGAAAAGAAAGAAGAAGAAGAAGAAGAACTGCCTGAGCCACAATACCAAAAGGTGGCTGTACAGCAACACAACACTCATTACACGTCACCAACACAAAGGCTAAAGCGCAAACGCCTTTCTTCTTCATCACCTCTGCCACATCAACTCACTCCATTACCACAACAAGACATCTGGTTTTGGCGTGCTCAGACGACTGATGCTGTGGTCCTGGTTCTGCGAAATCTTCCAGGCTACCGAGTGGAAGTAAAAAGAGATGAGATAGAACAAAACAAAATATGGGTAATTATCAAAAGGCTTCCATTGTTGGAAGTTGAACTGCAAGCCATATTTTCTGCAATGCAACTGCATGGCGTTGGGCAAGATGCATGGCGGTCAGCTAACCAAGCCAAGACGTTTCAATTTCCTCTTATATTTTCAAATAGGTTAGAATGGTCATCTACATGGCAGATGATAGAGAAAGGAGGATTTTATTTTTGGACCATTCCTTTTCAACTTGACAACAACGAAGAAGAAGCTGTACAAGTAGACCTGAGGGAACTAGAGTTTATTCTACTCACTTTAAATGTGTTTTTATTTTATTTAAAACACTTGCACACTTTCTTCTTCATTGTTATCAAGTTGAAAGGGAATGGTCCAAAAATAAAATCCTCCTTTCTCTATCATATGCCATGTAGATGACCATTCTAACCTATTTGAACAAGCTAAGACCTTTCAATTTCCTCTTATATTTTCAAATAGGTTAGAATGGTCATCTACATGGCATATGATAGAGAATATAAGAGGAAATTGAAAGGTCTTAGCTTGGTTCGCTGACCGCCATGCATCTTGCCCAACACCATGCAGTTGCATCGCAGAAAATATGGCCTGCAGTTCAACTTCCAACAATGGAAGCCTTTTGATGATCACCCATATTTTGTTTTGGTCGGTTTCATCTCGTTTTACTTCCGCCCGGTAGCCTGGAAGATTTCGCAGAACCAAGACCACAGCATCAGTCGTCTGAGCACGCCAAAACCAGATGTCTTGTTGTGGTGATGGAGTGAGTTGATGTGGTAGTGGTGATGAAGAAGAAAGGCGTTTGCGCTTGAGCCTTTGTGTTGGTGAAGTGTGATGAGTGTTGTTTGGTTGCTGTACAGCCACCTTTTGGTATTGTGGCTCAGGCGGTTCTTCTTCTTCTTCCTCTTCTTCTTCCTCTTCCTCCTCTTCAGAAAAGCCCATTGCTTCTTCTGCTTCCTGATCTAAGAAAGGCTCAGCAGTTCGTCTTGTGTTGTTTCTCAACGCAAAAAGGTCATTAATCACGGAGGTTGAGGGTGGGGGTGCTTGTAAACAAAAGTTGTTAGCAAGAGCACTTAAAGGCAAAGAGCAACTACCATTACCTTTTTTTTTTGGCTTCATCTGTTTTTCTAGTTCTTTCCATTTCCTTTGAATGGCGGCCACAGACCGAGATTTGCCAAAGTCCTTTGTCAACATGGGACATGCTTTTTCCCAATCTCCGTTGAAGCTTTTGATGGCGTCACTCACAACTTTTAGTTCCTCTGCAGTCCATGTCTTGCCTCTTCCACTACTCATTGTGTGCGTTTGTGTGTGCGTGCATGCATGCGTGCATGTGTGTGTATGGTCTCACTGTTTACAGACAAACAAAAAAAAACCTTCAAAAAGAACTTTCGCCACCACGGCGATGCCCAACTCATCTTTTTTGCTTTCCTCCTTCCTCTTTTTCAGGTATAGAAATTTCGTAGAATGAAGATCGTTGCAGATTGTTTGCCAGATTGGAGAGGATCATTACTAAGTTCATAAGTTCATTATTGAGGTCGCCAAAGTTTGTTAGTTTGAATGGTTGGTTTAGTTCTCAACTTGCAAACTTCAAACTTCAATCTGACGAATACCTGACGGAAACACAGTGTTTTCTTCTTGTTTCTCCATTTTTTTCTTTCTTCTTTTCTTTTTCTCTTTACTGTCATTCTTCTTTCCTTGCTCTAATCTTTTTTCTTGTTTTTTCTTTTTCATTTTTTTTCTTTTTTTTTTTTTGCTTGTAAAGCACTTTGATCGGTGTCACGGCCAAGTTCTCCACCGACCTTTAGTCACAGGCATCATAGACACTACAGAGTGTCCTGTTCAGCGTTCTATGAATGCCAACACTCAACGTACATTTTATTCTGGCAAAAAAAAGCAGCACACAGTCAAATACGAACTCGTGTGGGACTTGGCGACGGAGCTCTTTTCCTGGGTCAACGGCCCTTTTCCAGGTTCAGTACATGACCTCACAATTGCTCGTCAAGGTGTTCTCAATTACCTTTCCATTCGTGAGATCCTTTTAGGCGACCTTGCTGACCGAGGCGAGCCGAGTTTTTTTACTCCCATCAAGAGAGAGCGAGGACAAAGCTTGGGCGAGTTGGCTCAAGTGTTTAACCGGCTGTTGGGAGCAGAACGAGTGGAAGTGGAGAGGGCGATTCGTCGTCTAAAAGTTTTCAACTGCTTACATACCACTTGGCGTCACTCATTAGAGTTTCATTCTTCATGCTTTACCCTTATTGTTTGTATTGTAAACATTGATTTATGTTTTTTTCCTTTGACTCGCAAATAAACCTTCGTTCCCTCAGGTCTAGTGTTTTAAACAAAATAAAAAACGTGTTTAAACTAAGCAGAACAAACTCTCGTTCCCTCAGGTCTAATGCCCCTAAGGCGGCGCCAAGATCAAGCCGATCAATGGGACAACGAAAATAAAGCAAAATTAGTAAAAGGAAAACAAAAACAGACAAAAAAATAACCCACCTCCGGCGTGCCTAATCACGGCTTATCTTACGACTCGCTATAAGCAACGGTGCCGGCACCAAAGCAACCTTACCGCCTACCGCCCCCTCACAGAGGAGGAGGAGGAGGTGGTAAGTGCTTGTAAAGTGAAAAAGCGGATCAAGATGTTTCGGGCGGCGTTGGCATCTCGATCGGCCTGGTAGCCACACTCGGGTTGGGGGCACCGAAAGGTCTTGTTTCCCCCCAACTGGTGGTGGACTTGGCCGCACTTGCCGCAGGTCTTGGAGGTGTATTCCTCATCGCAGAGGCAGACCGTACAGGACGGAAATTGCTGGGCCTTGTTGAGGAGCCTCTGCCTGAAGCGATAGTGGGACCAGGTGAGCATGGCTCTGGCCGTTCGCGAGCCAATGCGGCGGTGGCCTCGCCGCACCATCTGCTGGCTCCTGAACTCTGGCAGAAGGATGAGGGAGAAGTTCCTGACCAACCAAGACACGAGCTTCTTGTGGAGGTCATCCACCAGGTTGCGGATCCTCTGGCGAAGCCGAGCAGCGGCCCTTCGGAGACGGCGCCGTTGTCTGTGGTTGACCTTGGTGCCCTTACTCTGCATGCGATCCAGGCGGTGGCACAGCTTGCCTATCTCGTTGATGTCCGCTTTGCCCCACTCGGTGACCTCCCCGCAGCCGTTGTAGGTGGTCATGAATGTGCGCACTCCTGGATCCAAGGCGATGATGCCTGCCTCTCTCCTTCGGTGCTCACGGGCTTGGCTCTCGCCCATGAGCTTCAAAGGCTGAGGCACGCAGAGGTAGTAATGGCCCAGTCGAGTGTCCTTCACCAGACGAACGGCATAGAGCACCTCCGACGGAACTTTGTAGTTCTTGTCCCTCGCTTTGATTCGCGCCTCCCCGAAGAAGAGTTGGCGGATAGAGCTGTTGTGGTTCCACTCCCTGGCTTGGATGCTGAGAGACTGGCTCTTGTCCTTCCTACCACGGAACTTCATCTGGAATCCAGTCGTGCCTCTGCCCGCCGCCAAGCTGCTTTTCACGCCATTGAAGAAATCATCGACAGCGTCACTGCGAATGAATCGAGGAGTTTCCAACACCCACGCAAGGCTCTTGTTCTCTCCCTTGAAATTGCTGTTATTTAGGAATTTCTTCCTGACTTGTTCCTTCATCTCATCACGAGGCATTCCTTGATGTTCACGATGGAACTCCACGGCCTTGTTGTAGGTCCATCGTACTGTGCCGAACCACTTGGCCAACGTCTTCTTTTGTTCCGGGCGCGGATAAAGGCGGATCTTCTCCACTCGCCCCACTACCGGTTTCTCCTCTCCGTTCTTGCCTTTTTTGGTAAGCTGTACGGCTGGGCGAGACGGAACGAGTCCCTCGATGAGGCCTAACAAGCCTTTCTGGTTTTTCTCCTCTTCTTCCTTCTCCTTCTCCTTCTCCTTCTCCTTCTCCTCTTCCTCTTCCTCCTTCTTCTCCTTCTCCTTCTTCTTCTCCTCCTCCTCCAACACCTTTTCTCCGTTAGGAATGTGCTTGCAGGCGGTGAACCATCCTGAACCACAGGCAAAGGGTTCTTCCAAGCACAAGGCTTCCGGGCGTATTAATCTTCTCCCGATTAAGCTGGAAAACTGGTTCCAAAAGGGCTGGGCGGGTGCAGCCTGCGGCCTTCCACGCTTCTGTGCCCTTGCCTGAGGTGCCGCTGGGGCGTTTTCCGCTCTTCTTTTCCGAGTAGCAGTGGAAGTAGCAGAAGTAGTGGCGCGACCCCCTTCCTTGTGGACCTGACCGAAGTGGATGGCCAACCCGTGAGAGGTAGCAAACTTTTTTCCGCACTGTGGGCAACTTGCCATTCAGGCCAGCTTCCAGCAGCGTTGTGGAAGAGGCACACAGAGGTTCGTGATGCTGTTCTTTTTTAAACAAAAGAAATCATTAGTGAGTGGTTGGTAACAATTTTTTTTTCCATCATCAAAAAATGTAGTGAGTGAGCAGAGAAAAAAGAACGCTACCTTTTCAATCGGAGCAGTGCCCCTGCCTGCGGCTGAACCGCTTCGGTTTCCACCTCTGCCTCCTTCCGCTGGTTTCCTCCTTGTGTAGTAGGAGCATAGCAATCAGAAATACGGTGGTGCGTGGAGCTTCGTGGATGTGTGTGTCTGTGTGTTTACTTTTGAAAAGAAAGAAATGAAAAGAAAAGAAGAGAAGAGAAGAAAAGAAAACGAGTAGCAGAAAAGTGTCAAGGCGAATGACGAGTACCAAAAGTTTATTGGCGGCAGCAGCAGCATGAGCATCCATTCCGTACACCCCACCCTACCACTTTGCCTTCAGAGACGTGGGAGAAGGAAGGGTTGTTTTGGCGGGAAACATGCTCATTGGCCCAAAAGACTAATGTCGTGATTTCTTTTTTCGTTGTCCTTAGATCTTATGATCTTTGCGCCGCCTTACAAATGCCCCTGTTGCTTTTAGCGGCGACCACTACCATTGCGCGTTGACCAAGAACGTAGATCGCTGCTTCTTTTATTATGGATGATAGCAAGTATCATGTTTGTTCCAGTTTGTTGCGACAGCGACAGGAATACAATTGGCTTGGAATATCCGTGGGACATAGGTTCGTGCATTCACTGAATGCTGCAAGAGCACCACTGATGTCTCCCCTTTCAAAAAGTGCCAGCCCTGAATTGTAGAGAGGCAGTATCTTCTCTTTGGCCTGCCGCACATCCTCTCTATCTCCATTCAGCACCTCGTAAATTTTGCAAGAGGAGCTTTTGCCCTTCACTGTCACGTTGTCTACAAATCTTATTGTGAACTCTTCCTCGCCCACTTCCTTCATTGCTTCTTTCGTATGTTCTGATGGATTAAAAGTCACACAAGTTAGTAAACTCACAAATGAAAGTTCTTGCGAGAATGGTGATGGAGGCGGGGCGCCCACCGCCCTTCACCATATCCCCATTAACTCTTCTCACTGTTTTGGAAATAGAGGGGAAATTTCACACCTGTAATCAATATGCGAGCACCATACTGTTTGCACAGAGACTCTGTCCTAGAGGCCAGGTTCACGGCATCTCCCAACACAGTGGGCTCCATTCTAGTTTCAGTCCCCACCACTATCAGAGAAAAAAGAAAGCAACAACAAGAAAGAAGCAGAGGAGCCAACCACAACCACAACCACAACAACCACAACCACAAGCACAGGTCAGTCAAAATGTTATGCTACAACAGGTGGTACAAGGAAGGAGGTCACCGACCACCCATGATAGCTTTGCCAGTGTTAATGCCTATGCCAGTCTCCACGATTTGGAAGCCGGTGTCGTTTCGAAAATCAAGAGCCAGGAGCATTGTGACAGCTGCGCGAACTGCAGCCACCGCTTGTTGTTGTCCATCCTGCTGCGCAAATATTGCCATAATAGCATCGCCAATAAATTTATCCACAAAGCCGCCTTGTTTCGGATGTGAGTGTTAGGGTTTCGATCTTTTTTTTTTGCGGCAAGACAGCACATACCTTCGCCCACAATGGCAGGTAAAGCAAATGCCAGATACGTATTTAAGAATTCCATCACTTGATTGACATACATTCTCTCTGTGATGCTGGTGAAATTGCGAATATCTGAAAACATAATCGTAATTGATTTACAGACAGCATCCCCTAATTCAACACTTTCTACACCACCAGGGGCAATAAGGTCCTGTTGTGATTGGTTAAAAATTAATAAATGGTGCAGTGCTAGGTTAGGCTCTTACTTACCTGGTACTCTCTAGGAATAAATGCACCTAGTATCTTCTCCATCTGTGCCAAGCGGTAGTTGTTCATGATACTTGCTTTAGCTGTTGCTGGGCCTGAAGGGACCAACGTCGAAAGAGCAGTCAATTTGGCATCCCCTTTCTCGTGGATAATTTCACGCGAAGGGCCGAGAGAAGTGCTTAGTTCTCTTTGGGAGATGAGCTCTTCCAGCAATGCACCAAGTACAAGCTTGTTGATAGGTTTGGCTAAATACTTGTCCCTGTCAATAAAAGAATTTTAAAAAGTGTTACCCACCAGCAATCCATTCATTAACAACAATGGAGGAAGGAGAATGTACACTCCAGCTTCCAGGCATTGGTGTCTTTCTTTATCTGATGGATCAGACGAAAAAACGACTATAGTTGTTCTGTAAGCAGAGGGAATCTCATGCCCTCGAATGAGTTTCGCTGTCTCAATAGCTCCAAGAGGTACTAATGCAGAGTCCTGCATATTTTTGGTTTGTTTAGATTAGCACAAATAAATTTTGAGATTTTCAAGTTGGGAAAGAAGAACAAACCAAAAAGACAGCATCATAGCGGCTCATTTTACATTGCTCCACTACTTTGAGTGAGAGATTCTTATCATGTGAGCTTTTTTTGACAGTACACGGTGAATGACCCAACCCTTCAACTAATCCTTGGAGGGTTTCCAAGGCCAAACGGTCTTCATCAGCAAGCAATATCTTCAGAGGAAATGCAGTAGAGCCAGAAGATGTTGCCGTCCAGCGCTCAGTTGGAAAAGGAGGAGTATCAGAAGAGCCTTCTCCACGATCATGCTGTGGAGATTGCACCTCCTCGTGAACAGCCTCCAGAAGTTGGCGTTTTTTTATCTAAGAGATAGGCGAAGGGAGAAGAGGCACGCAATTAGCTCACTAAACACAAGCAATACAAAGCGAGGAATAGATACAGGTTTGATGAGGCATCGGCGAATGGATCGTGGCAGAGAACTAAAAAGAATTCTGTCGGACGGATGGATAAGGAGAAATATTGGCAAATGCTCGAAGGCTGCATCTGATTGAATGGTGGCGGCGACTTCCAACCCGTCTTCCGATCTCAGCTAAAATTAAGCCAAGGGTTAAATGTCTGTTATTACAAAGAATTGAGATTAGGGAAAGGGATACATACATGGTAATCTAATATAAGTAAGTCAAAGCGGCTCCGAGTAGCTATCGATAGCTTCAATTCTCTAAGGCCTTGAACGCCATCAGGTGCGGTCTGAACTGTGCAACCATACTCCCGTAATAGCTGGGACAGGTAATTACTAGCTGCTTCATTATCATCCACAATCAATATCGCTCTATCTTTAAGGAAGCTGCTACCCCAACATTGGTCCTTATCTTGGTTCTCTTCAATTTGTATTTTTTGGTCGGACTGTAAAAGCAGAAAACAAATAAGTATTAAGGCGCAACTGTAAAGAAAGGTAAGTGAAAAAGTACCTTGGAGAACTTGCCTGTAAAGGTAACAGTAGTTCCTTGGCCCTCCTCACTGCGGATCTTTAACTCGCCACCAAGAGCAGACACAACGAGCTTCTTGCATAAAAGCAGGCCCAATCCTGACCGACTGCCAAATAGAAAACATCAGTAGATTAAAAAGCACGGAACCATCCTACCTCGATTCGCTCGTTTACTAGTAATCACGTAAATGGGGTGTACCTTTTAGAAGAAGCTGGTGCAGAATGCTGAAGATCAAACAACGAAGCTAAGGCCTGCTTGCTCATGCCAGGACCGCTGTCAGTAACTGTAAAACGAAGCCAAATAGATGACGGTTCTTCTTTTGCCCACGGGGCCGTATTCGCTTCTTCCACCACAATCCTGACGTCTCCATGAGAAGAATATGTTATAGCGTTGCTCAGCAATTGGAGCAGGACTTGGCGCAGGGCGGCACTATTCTATTAGTTAACCCATGCAGCATTATTCCGAGAAGAGTGAGAAAGAGCGAGAGAGAGAGAGAGAGAGAGAGAGAGAGGAGCATGAGAAAGATAAGTACCCCAAAACACACTTCAGGTACGCCTGCTCGTAGCTGATAAACAAGGTCCAAGTGGGTATAGTTCATGTGCGCTGCTGTATCCAGTAATTCCTCCAAGAACACCCGTAAATTAAATGCGGTGGCTTTAAAAGCATAGAAACCGAACGCAATCAGCAACAAAAGAAAACGGAAGTAAGGAGTAATGAGTAGGGCACCTTCTTTGCTTGGTGATTCCAGCTGTAATGCAACCGGCCAGACAGACGGATAGATGGATGGAATAGATTGGGAGCGTACGGGCAAGGGGGAAGGTTGGTAGTACATAAACGAATAGGTGGGTAGAATATCACAGTTAAGAATGAACCATACACAATAGTAGCCGTAAGGCAAACACTAACCTGAAGAATGCGTGCAGCGTCATTACAGGTATCGAGAGAGCTAATGGATGCTTCTCTTATAGCAGCCACGCGACTGACTTGTTCGCTTGTGAGCTCTGTTTCCAGAAGAGTATGGACGCTCTGCAGGACTTCGGGGTGAGTGTAGCCAGGTTATTTAGTTAGCAGTGATAAACAGTAGGTTGGTCAAATCACCAACTCATTGCTTACCTGTATTGCTGCAGAGTTGCATGCGGGATGTAACAGCTGCCAACAGGTGAGCCTTTTCACAGAGGACAGCTTTCATTTGGGTGTTTTTCTTCCGCTCTGCTGAGAGAGCATTCCGCAATGAATCCATACGCTGATAGTTTTGTGGTAGGAGGAATAGGCCTTGTCCCCAGCATAATGTCCAACTTATCAACAGCAGAGCAGACAAAATGTCACCAATGACCCACCACTGGCCAATCCATGCTGTCATCATCCACGACGGCAACAAACAAAAACCTGTCGCTGTTGCTGCAGTTGTTTCCCAAAACTTACTATCGCTGCCATAAAATGACTCCTTCACGTTCTTTTGTTTCCGCTCGGTAGTATTCTCTTTTTCTGCCCTTCCCTCGCTCTTCCCTTCTTCCTCTTCTTCCTCCTCCTCGATCTCTTCTCCTTGGAGATCTTCACTTTCCACTTCTTGTTCGAATTCCTCCATAAACTGTACGCGCATTGTTTCAGTCTTCATGTCCCCTATCATCTCTGGGCTCGCCCGTGTAAATTTGTGCCGCCGCTGTTCCGTATCTGAAAGAGAGGAATGTCGAAGGTGCAGCGCAACCAGCAGGGCAAAGAATACTGTGGAGCTGATCAGCAGTTCCCACCAAGAGGGCCAATGCTGAGTCGCTGTCTCGTCTACCTCTGGTACCGAAAAAAACAACAATCTGTACGAGTAGAACAGAAAGGCGAAGGCTCCACCAACGGCAACCATCAAGCTCAAATTCCTCCACTTTGCCTCCACATCGTCTTGGGAGCTACTTCCCTGTTCAAGGGTGTGTGCATGTGAGTGTTTTCATGAAAAAGCAGGCGTATGGTTTGGTCTACAAGTTGCTTCTTCCACACATTGCAAACAAAAAAAAGAAGGGTGGGTGGTAGCTTGTGGCTCTAACCTCAGTATGTTTCTGTTGTGGAGAAGAGGCCCTGTTCCACAGCTCAAAGGCCTGGTAGCAAGCTACTCCCGCCAGTACTACCTAAACAAAGAAAGGCCACCACCACCGCACCACCACATAGGGTTAAAGTTGTTGGCAAGTCTTGGCTGAAACCCAAATCCACAAAAGAAAGGAGAAGGGGCACCTGCCGCAAGCCGACCACCAGCAGAGGGTTGCTTTCTAGCCAAGTCAAGAGAGCTGAAAGGCCAGCCAACACGCACACCACCCAAGACATGGTGGAATAGAGGGCCACAGAGCGGCACCAAGCCAAGTTGTGTTGTGCAGCATCAGCCAGCAGAAGCCTTGCAGGGAGGTGAGGCCTCTTGTGCTGCTGGTGGGCTGAGAGAGAGCTTGCGCTCTGTGGTTGATGCTGCAAAAGCTGCTTGGACCAAAGGCCCAGAGCCAGCCCCACGCTGCACACCACGCCAGCCGCCACAGACACCATCAGCAGAGGGGGCACCAACGTGGTTGCTGTTTGTTGTGGTGCTCCCTCCGTGCAGCATAGGTTGTTGTTGTTGCTGCTGATGCCCTCCCACCGCTCCATCACGACCACCACCAACCCGGGTTCCTCCCCTCCAGACTTGCTGTCCCTATGTATTCGCGTTGCTGCCGCTTGGGGGAGGTCGATGATGGGGGGGGTTGTTGCCACCGCAATGACGTCATCGGAAATCATGTCGTCATGATAGATCCCCTCACAAAAAAAAAAAAGTACCCCAACGCAAGCAAGCAAGCAAGCAAGCAAGCAAGAAGCAAGAAGCGGTGGTGGGTGGCGCCTGGCTCTGTTTGCTCGGACTTTTTTCTGCTCCTTGCTGTCCTGTGGTTTATGCAACAAGAAGAACACGTGCTTCACCATTATGATAATCCTGTTTCTGATTGACACGAGCGCCTCCATGAACCAGCGCACTCAACAGGGGATGAGCTTCCTGGACTGCGCCAAGAGTGCTGTGGAACACTTCTTGAAAATAAGAGGACGGGACACAGTGATCAGAAGCGATAGGTACTTTCTCGTGACGTGCGAGGAGGGTCCTTCTGCCGTTAAGGTAGTCATGCTTGTCTCCTCTTTGCCTCTTTCTCCAATGCTCCAGTCTGAAGCAGCCTCTCCTTCTGCCTGCTTTACTCAGGTCGGCTGGAATGACTCTTTTGCCAAGTTTGTAGAGGAAGTCAAGTCGCTTAAGGCCCAAGAATTGTCGTCATTGGGACCAGCATTGAAAAAGAGTTTTGATCTCTTGAACCAGTACAGGATACAGACCCCCATCGAGAATTATGGACAGGTAAGCCTACCATGCCTTCCTTCCCGCCTTTCCCAACGCCGTGCACGCCTTTCTCCCTTGTTGTCTATTATCTGCCTGTGCCCACGTCAATCCTACCAAACAGGGCCGCATTCCATGGTACATCGAACCGGCCGTTATCATACTGCTCACAGACGGAGAGGCCCTTACCACCTCCAACGGTGTTCTTAATGCGGTACCTATGTCTTATTGGTGATGTGGAGATGGCATCACTGACCAATTGGAACTAAACAGCTGACACTGCCGCTAACACCACTGGCTGGATCAGAGCTCACGGCTGAACCATTTCGATGGGACCAACGTCTGTTTACTATTATATTGAAGGCACCCGCAGCTGTGTCCTCGATGATGGCAAACAAGGATTTGACGCCTCCCCTCTCTCCAAACGCGGCAGCTATGATAGGCCACCACACGTCCATGGCTGAAGTCACTGGCGGAAAGTGTCAAACAGCAGCAAGCATGAAGGCACTGCTTCAAAGTATTGAGTCAATTGTGCCTAGAATACAGCGAGGTGTAGTTATTAACTTGGAAGTTCTGCCCATCTCTTCTACAAATGGCTCAAGTAGTGGAATGACTCCTCTTCCCGAGCCCTCTGCTCCGTCCACCACCACCACTAATGCTGGTGCCACTGGCACTGACAACTCTTCCCATAGCGACAGTGTTCCTGATTACATGGATGAGAACTTTCACCAACAATCAGACCACATCCTTCCCCTAAGCAAATGCCTTCATAAGTTGATGTATGTGCGGTCCAATGCAGGGCATTGGCCCATCCCAGAAGGGTTCCTTTGCGATGCCACCACCTCTATTTTGGTACCTCCCTCCATCAATCTTTGGCTTATCTGTCTGAGGTCGTAGGGGTGCGAGGGCTAACTATCCCTACAGCCACCTAGAAAAGCCCAACCTACCATTCAAGTTAGGCCAGTGGACGCTGATCCGTTTATACTCAAAGGATTTCCCTACGACGAATATGAGCTAGAACCCTCCGCTCTAACTGCTTACCTTTGCCATCATAAGCCAAAAGCATGTTGGCAGGTTTGTGTCCCCTCCCTGCTTATCTGAACGTGCTTGGACAAACCCGAATGTTTTAAATTATTATTATTTGTCATTGACGCTGCCCAATTAAGACCTTTATAGCAGGCAGCAGGGGCTCCCACAATCCAGACCCTTTTGGTTTTCTTAGAGTTAAGGCGAGGAAAAACGCTGCACCTAGTGTTTTTCTTGTAGTCCTGCCTTATAACTATCCAGCACTTTGGCCTCTGCTTGGTATGTACTCTCCTTTGTGTTTGTTTTCGCTTATTTATTGATCTCCTTCGCTCAGATGAGTTGATGACACAGCATAAAAACTCCCCTCCCTCAGCAAAGTGGCGTCAAGATTTTGACAGATATCTACACAATATTCCCCCGTATTATATACCACTCCTGCGCAACGGTAGGATATTTGCCCTTTAAAACGGTTGCATTTGTCTGAACTTGTTGTTGTCCCTATTCAGCACTAAAAAGGTTAGGTGCTCCAAACGTAATTCCAGACCATCTTGATGGCGGTCTTAATTATACCCTCTCATCGTACCTTGAGAAACTGAAGCAACAGGTTCTACCTTCCTCTTGCTTGCTTTCTTTTTGTGGTAAGCTAATAAGCAATTTTCTTTTCCTTAGTCCAAGCTAGAAACTGAACAAATCAGAGCAGCAGCAAAACAAACCAAGTCTGGACACCAGTTATTGGTCAAGGTATTTGCTTTAGAAGTAAGAGAAGCATAGCCAATCTAAAATCTAATCTCGCCAAATCCAGGCAAGCACAATTTCGCCGTTTGATCAAGCCTCAACCGCGAGAAATAAGGGAGGCGCCTCGTTGTCTGTTTCAAATTTCCATCAACTATTAAGCACAGGCGGGTATGTAGCTGCAAACTCGAGAGATAATCATACAACACTAAATCCCTCCGTTTACCGCTTGGCAGTCACTAACATATTGTTGGATTTAGGTCCTACAAGAACCCTACCGAAAAAGATACTCCCGACCAGCCCTTTACTTTCGGGTACTACACGTTGTTGTTCTTGTCCTTTTTGTTGCTACTGTTGCTCTTCGAACTTACGTTACAATCGCTATCCAGAGATGATACCGTGGATGGAATAAGCACCGCAATTTCTGGCACAACCACTGCGGCACTGCCCCCTGGCAGTACCCAATGGCGCAATGCCTTTGATATTGATAGAAGTATATTACTGCAGAGCGTGTCTAGATTACGCGGGCTCTTATTGCCATCACCTCTGTTGGAAACTGAGGCTGGAGGTAAGTTGCGTATGCGTTTATTTTTATCAGATTGCGGTACCAACGCTCACCCCCACGTGCTTATTCCGCGTGTTCCCATGTGTTCATGGATCTGCTTTGCAGGCCTCGCTGTCCCCCGTCCTCGCGACGATGGCCTTCAAAAACACTCTGTGCCCATTGCTCAGATGGGAAATTATCACGAAGTATTAATGAGACAGCAAACCCTGCGGGAAATCGATGAGGATGAGCGCAAAAAGTACAACGTCTTCTTTGGAAATCCGTTTGTGCGCAGTGATAAGGTACCTTCTGCAATACTTTTTTTGCCAAAGTCGGTGTGTGTGTGTGTGAGTGAGAGAGAGAGAGAGAGAGAGAGAGAGATTGGCCGACTGGAAGAGATTGGTTTGATTTTCAGAGTAACTTAACCACGTATTGTAGGCAGGAAAAATGGCCAACATGATTGATGCCATAGATGTGGAAAACTTGTCTTCTGTTCCGGTATGTACTTCTAATAATCATGTGCTGTGATTGCTTACTTACCTACTATCCATACTACTTTAGAAACAAGGTGTTGCAAGAAGCCGTCCAAAGAAAAGGCCCCTTGACTCACGACAACTCACTGTGTAATAATCTTTTCTGTTATTTTCTGTGCTTATGACTGTTATGCTTAATTGTTCTCTCTCGCTCTCTCTCCAGTACGGGCAAGCCAGAAGGTAAGGACGGAGAGGAAGCAAACAAACATATTCTGATTCGCGCAGAGCAGAGTTCCCCTGAAGAAGGTGGAGAAGTAGAATTTGGCCAAACGGCAATTTCATCATCGAATGTGGAGGGAGAGAAGGCTCCCTCCGCCACTGCTACTACAGAGGAAATGGGAGAGTGGGACGAGGATACACCAACCTATTCAGAGTTAGCGCTAGCTGATGCCACCTCCACACAAGATGTAGCAGCAGCTGGTGAAGTCCTTCGCAAAACTGGACCCGCACCCCAGCAGCAGAAGCCCCAACACGACCAGAAGGATCATGAGCGACAACAACTCGGAGAGGCGACAGAGCCAAAGGAAGTTGAAGAAGGCAAGGGGAAAAGAGGGGACGAAGCGGCAGAGCACATAAAGGAAGATACACAAGATTCTCTAACAGTTGCAAGCGCTACGTATGATGAACACCGAAGGAAGCGGCCAAGAGTTTCCAAATACGAAACTGTAACCACATCCTCACCATTATTAACTGCAGAAGGAGAAGAGGCAGCTACACAACCACCAATATCCCGTGAACTTTCCCTCATCCTCTCTTTGGTGGGCGGAGAGGAGGGCCTTTCTCCTCTTCGCACTTCAGAGTTTCACCGCAATAATCTTTCCCAACGCCTTTATATCAAACAGCTGCTACGGCGTCGTCACACAGGTGCGTTGTCTGTTATTTTTCATCTCTCTCTCTCTCGCTCTCTCTCTCCTCCTCCTCCTCCTCCTCCTCCTCCTCCTCCTCCTCCTCCTCCTCCTCCTCCTCCTCCTCCTCCCTCCTCCTCCTCCTCCTCCTCCTCCAAAAAATTATGCTAACAAACACAAAGACGCAGCAGAAGTAATACGGGTAGTGGAGGGAATGAAAGGTGATCCACGAAGCAAAATAGCTTTCATAAGAGGAGAGATAGGGCAGCAAGCTGTTCGGTGGAAGAAAGTAGGTTGGTTAAAACTTTTTTTGCAACAAGCAGCTATCTCCGGCCTGCTCACGCATGCTGAGGAATCATCAGCCAACCCATCATAAGGCTCATGACAGGGTTTTTATTTGCTTTAGTTGTGAATTTTGTTGTTTATGTTGTACATCAACGCCACTGTCTCTGCTTCATCCTCTCTTACCATTATTGCCCATTAAAGGGGGTCGCGAAGACGAAAAACCTGTTCGTGCTGTTGCTCTTTGCATCTTCGTCACCCCTTTATCAACATAAATTAATTAATTAGGGTGCTATAGCGGTTGCAATAAAGCAAAACAGAAGAGAAAGCATTGCTGGGATGGAGGAAGCGGTAGAGGGTGGTAAGTTTACTCTGCGTAAGGTGCGGAGAGGAACGGCGGCGGCCGAAAGGAGGAAAAGTACCGGCTGTGAGGATTGGGAACAACATTTTTGGCGGCGAAACCGCTGCCGCAACTGTGGAAAGCACAAGTCCTCCCACAACAAGGCCGCTGAAGACTCCACATTACCACACAGCGCGTCTGCGGAGGCTCTTCTATCTCCACGCTACTCAACGACAGATTTAAACAACCGTACTGGTGCCGTTTCCAACGACGGCCTGAATGCCTTCTCTTCTTCCGCCACTGCCGAAGCGGCAACTGTACATAGAAAGTTACCATGCAACCGCTTTGAAGAAACCAGCCATTGGCTTCAGAGACAAAACACCCTCTACCTAACTACTTCTACGCAAGGTTCTCGTGCAAGCACCAGTGCTATCGCTAGCAGTTCTAGGTCTGCTTCCAACGTTACTGCAACGAGAAGCAGCAGCAGCAGCGTTAAAACTCGGCCCTCTTCTTCCTCATCCTCTATCCCCAGTTCGGAAGCTAGAACTACTACCACCAATACTGGTTCTCGCCGCTTGGGCAAGAAAGCATCGGTCGTTGCAGAAGAGAATCCAACGAAACAGCAAGAATCCTCCTCCTCCTCCTCCGGCGAGACCCTACGCACAGATCAAGCTGTTGCAGGCTCAGCCCGCAAAAAGTCCAAGAAAGAGGAAAAACGAAGAAATAAAAAGAAGAAGAAAAACGGTTCGGGCAAGTACTCGGGGACCTTTGCTAGCATTCGCGCTTCTGAGTTGGAATCTCCCAAAGCTACCAAGAAGGCTTCTTGTATGCGGCTACCTATCTTTCTCTGTGTTAAGTTTATATTGAGTTTGGTATTGGCTAACAGCGTATTTGTTTGGTGGTGGCTATTGTCGTTGTTGTTATTCACGTTGACACTCAAGCATTGCGCCAACTCCGACAAAAACGATCCAACACAATGTCCAGCGAGATGAAAACAGAGCTAAAGCAAGTGCTTCCCTTGGCCAGAATGAAGTCAGAGTCCACCTTCCAGCACAGAATCTTGCCACAAAGCTCAAGGCGACCAAACGATACCGATGCCGAGTCAGAAGAAGGCATGGAAGATGAATGTTTTTCTGGTTCCTCGAGCATCCGTGTGCCAAAGAGGTAATTCTCCACATACGCCTTTTATAACAATTCATCTTTTTCCTGACTTCTACCCCTAACGTCCTCTGTTGGCGGCTGTATCTGGCTCTGTCTATCAACGTGTTGAAGATACGCCTCCGTGGCTAAAGAAAACAGCGAGTTGAAGGCTCAAAATGCGCAACTTAAGAGAGCTATGGAGCTGCTACAAGCAAAATGTGATCAGCTTCTGCTCGAGAAGGTATGCCTTTCTTTGGAATAAGCAGTTTTTCTTTCTTTGCAACATTTATCCTCCCACACTAGCCTTGTTACTAATGCTGTTATTCCAAAATTCCACTTCGTTTTCGCTTGCGTTTTGTTTTGTTTGTATGTGCTGACTTGCAGGACTCAATTGTCAAAGAATTGGAGCAATGGAAAAGCCAGGCCAAAGCTCTCATTGAATCAAAGAAGGAACCCCCCCTCCCTTCCACCAAGCATGCTGATGTTGCACAACTGCAAAACGAGGAAGCCAGAGAAAAGCAACAAGCTGACAAGGAAAAAGAACAACCACAAAAAGAGAACGACACAATTCCTCCTCCTCCTGCCCCTGCTCCAACCTCTGCCTTATCTGTTTCCATAAAGGATCAAACCCCTTTCAACAAACATTTAGCCCGAGCATCGAAAAGGTTTAGCTCCGCCCAATATCGCCACTCCCAAAGAATGTCCCGCCCGTTGGATCTTAGGGCTGAACATGAAAAGGGTTTGTTAGTTTGCTTGTGTCGTTAAATTTACAACCCTTATACCTAACCCTTTATTTTTGACTGTATAGAAAACAGAAATAATGTAGCTAAAGAACTTCTAACCACAGAACGAAACTATGTCAATTGCCTGAATCTCATCATGCAACAATTCCAGCAGCCACTACAAAAAGCAGCTGATGCAGAGAAAGAAGCTGATCGTTTCATTACTAAAACTGAAGTTAAGTCCCTCTTTTCACAAGTTGAGATCATCAGAGCCTACAACGCTCAACTTTTGGCACGGCTGGAACGCCGTATGGACGATTGGTCTGATGAGAGCATTATTGGCGACATTTTTATTGAGATGGTAATGCCGTCTCTCTCTCTCTCTCTCCTCTCTCTCTCTCTCTCTCTGCTAATGTCTTCCCTCTATCCTCTTGCAGTCAGCATTTCTCAAGGTGTATGGGGCCTATGTTGCAAATTATGAATCAGCCATGCAAACACTTAGTTCCCTTAAACAGAAGAGCAAAAAGTTTAGAGAGTTTTTGGAGGTAACGATTTATTTTCTATTCTTGGTTGTGAACAGACGGGGTGGTTAACCTAAAAGTTTTGCTCATTCATAGGCTGAAAACCAAAAGAACAACAAGTGCAAGCAATATTTGGGTTGGGAAATTGAGTCTTTCCTGATAACACCAGTGCAACGTATTCCACGCTACATTACATTACTGAAGGTTTGTGGATAAGTGTAGCAGAGGGTGAGTGTGTTTGTGATATGCTTATACTCATCCACCAATGTTAGCAATTGTTCAAGTATACACCAGAAGGCCATCCCGACTACAACCTGTTGAAAGAAGCTATCAACAAGATAGAAACGGTTGCCAACATCAATGAGAGTAACCACGCGCATACCATAAATGCTGCTAAACTTTCCTACTTTCAGAACAAATTGACCGACCAGGTAGCGTGCCTCCTTTGCTTTGTTGTTTGTTTTTTTGTTTTTCTTGTTGTTTGACTACCGCCTTTTGTCTCTATTTTGTACCGTCCACTAAACGTGAAATTTGCAAGACCGCCATTCAACTGGTAGAGCCGCACCGTAGATACGTTTGCGATGCTAGAGCTTGTATCCACCAACTTATCAAATCAAACTCCAAGGCAGGCAAGGCAAAAGCACGGCTGGTGAGAGCCTTACTCTTCAGCGATATAATCATGTTTGCAAGCATGCCTTCAGTCGTGATCGAGAGCTTGCACAGTAAGGCTGAAAAAGAGGAAGGACAATCCCTTCACTTGCGTGAATGGGATGAAGCACTTCTCCTTTTGGGACTGGATGCGCAGACAGAAGAAAAAGAGCTCAAGTACAAGTTCCACTTGAGCATAATGGAATGTGACCTCGTTGAAGAGACCCAAGAAGCCATGAAGGGGAAGGACAAGGAGCACGCCGCAAAGTCCACTCCCTCCTCATCGGAACACAATGGCTCTCTTTTGCTCACTCACAACAACACGACGGGCACGGAAGACGTCTGGCGACTGCACTTTGGCAGCGTCACAGAAAACACTCGGTGGCTTTCCGCCTTCAATGCCAGCAAGGCTGCCAAAAAGCAGCAAGTCAAAAGCTTTAGTTCTGCCCATCTGCTCGTCACCTAACGAGAAGATTTGCATTGATAAACACACTTTTTTTGTTTGCCATCACCATCAACCCAGCCCCGTCAGGCCTGTGCTGCACGCGCTCTCCGCGGGCAAGAAAAGTTTTTCGGTACGTTACACACACAAGTCCAATAGTTACGTACAAAACCTGTCCAAATCAGCGCTTTTGACTTGCCTAAAACATATGTGCCCAAAGAGACCAATCGTTTCCTCCACAATTATTGCATAATTAAATATAGAAAAAATTGACACAACAAAAAAAATGAGGATAACTTGGCGCCGCCTTAGCCCCCACCCCCGCCCCACAACTACAAAAAAAAAAAACATAAACCAACAAACAAGGCGGGCAGCGGCAGCAGCAGCGGTAAGAAGCAGGAGTACCGCCACTCGCAATAACAACAACAAGAGGGCTTGTTTATTTTACTGGTACGCTCGGGCTGCTTGCTAACGAGTTATTTGTGGGAGCGAGAGTATTGTTGTTGTATTGGGCAGGCGCCGGCCCAAGCGGAGGCGGCGGCGGAGCGTTACCAAGGCCCTTTTCCCCTCTTTACTCCCCGCCCATGTTTAGATGGCGCCGTTTTCTTGTTGTTATTGCCAGTCTTGGCCATTGTAATGCTGGTTCTAACCTTCACTACAACCACGACCATAACAGTAACCTTGCCGGCATAACAACAACCTCACAACCATAACAAGGAGTGATTTCGAAGGAAGGATCAAGAGCAGCAGTGGCGCAGTATGGCTAAAAAATTCTCAACGGACCTATTGGTTGACGAGGTACAAACTCATGAGAAACTTCCGTTTCCGCTCTCCCTCTCGCTCCTTGTAGGGACCCATACTAACCGCAACCGCAACTGCCCCCGTCACCCTTTTATTGTTTATTGGTTGGGTGGTTGTAGGACGGGTTCCCGTTGTACTATTCCCGGCTAGAGGATGACCTCAAATCCCTCTCCGATGTTGGCAGCTTCTTCAAGAAGTTAGGCGCTATTGAGGCTCGCTACGCCAAGGATGTTCAATCCCTGTGCAAGACAGTCGACCCTAAATTGTGGAAACGAACGGACAAGGAAATAGGGTTTGTTTGTTTTTTATTCCTTGGTCTTCCCCAACTTCACTTGATTATTTTCTGATCAACAACGTTTTTCTGTCATGTCTACCCCCGAAAACGAGGACAGAACGGTAAGTAGTTGTTGGCAAACCATTCATGCCGAGCTGGATAAGATAGCCAAGTTACACGAGGACCTTAGCAACAAGGGCAGCAAAGACATCTACGGTGAGGTGGAGAACTGGTTAAAAGAAAAGGATAAGACCAAGAAGAAGGTATCCCCTATCGCGCATTCTCTCTCTCTCTCTCGCTCTCTCTCTCTCTCTCTCTCGCTCTCTCTCTCTCTCTCCCCCTCCTCTGCCTTTACAATTGACACTCATTGACATGATATTTATCTTTGTGCTTTTGAAGTTGGTGAAGGATGGTGGCAAACTTACTAAGGACATGCATGAAATGATGAGCACACTCAAAAGGGTGCGTGCTGCGCTTTCTCCTCAATATACCTCCCGAATATTACTAAGGAATCTGACTCAATTTTTTCCTCCCGTTCTTTGTCGAAAATAGAGCAAAGAAACATACTACAAGCTCCACAAGGACGCAGATAACATGCTTGCAACTTATAACCAGAAAAAGGCTGACTCAGCAGCCAAACCGAAGGATGTCGAAAAGGTTAGTTGAGCTACACTGAATCATCTTTTGTGACACAGTAGCATCGTCTTACATTTTCCTTCGTTTTTCTACCCAACTAGTTAAACAAGAAGTCAATTGAGGCTCGGGATAAAGCTAACCACGCTGATGGCAACTACAAGAAAACGTTGGAAAAAGCAAATGCCCACCGGGTTAAGTTTTACACCCAAGACATGCCGGCTTTGCTGGACGTACGTATTTTGTCCATATGTCCTTTTGCCTTCCGGCTCTTACTCTTCCTACACTTGGTTTGTGTAACAATCGTTATACCTGTAGGAGTTCCAAGCTTTCGAGGAACAGAGAACAGGGTTCATAAAGAAGATTGTGGAAGATTATATGACAACCATGAATCAACTCCCTCCGCTGCTCGCTTCTACCACGGAAACCATCAACAGCTCAGTAGAGGCCATTGATAAACAAGCGGATATTGATACCTTTATTGCAGAAAATGCTGCATTGGCTGTTACACCTCCGCCCGCAATTGACTACGAACCATACGACGCCAACGCTCCCACCGATTCGGCTGCAACTTCTTCTGGGGTATTACCAGCCACTCCAGCAGGTCGTATCCCTGGGATTAAGAGCCGTAAGGGCAAAGATAAGGGCAAAGATAAGCTCGGCAAAACCCAAAAGTCAACAGAGCTCTTAAGGGTACTTATCAGAGCGCGCCTCATCCTATCTTGTGTTGTTTATATATTTTTAAAATTATTTATGTGCAATGTCTTGTTCTGACTCGTTTCACAGGAGAGCAAAGGTAACGAGGCGAACGGTGGATTATCTCGGGAAGCAGAGATAGAAGCACGACTGAAGGAATTGAAAGAACAAATAGCCACCGAGGTCAAGTCCAAGAAAGGACTTGATAAGTTAGTAAAATTTTATGCAACCGACCCCGTTGCACAAAAGAAGGCCCAACAGGAGGCCACCGATCAACAAGCCAAAGTAGACAAGCTGAAGGAGGAGCAAAAGCAGCTAGAGCAGGAGTTGGAAGGTATACGAGGAAACGCTCATTCCACAGAGGCCACTGATTCTGAAAGCGCCGCTGAACCTTCTGCTGCCGCCAATAACTCTGTTTCCAAAGAAGACCAACCCGATGCGGAGGAAGAAGATGATGGTGAGTATGTGGAGGTGAAGGCCAAGGCCTTGTTCGACTACGATGCTGCCAATGAGACAGAGCTTGGCTTCAAGGCCGGAGATATTCTCACAATCACAGAGCAAGATGAGTCCGGATGGTGGTACGCCGAGCTCAACGGAAAGCAGGGCTTCATCCCCAACAATTACGTAGAAGAGCTGGAAGAGAAGGGCGCTTGATTCGTCTTTGCCAACACTGGTGGCCACCTTGCAAAGTGGTGGGGCTCTGATTTCGCCTTTCTCTCCTCCCTCCCTCCCTCCTTTACCTTCCTTGTACAACTTTGACAACAATTTATTTTGTTTATGTGACACCAACCACCACCCTGTCTTCATCCATTGTCGTGTCGTTCTCTCGTTTTGCCCTTGCTTGTCCCTTTGTCTTTGTCTTCCATCTCACATGGCGTGCTTGTGGCTAAACCTCCACTGAAAGTCGCGCAACACAGGCAGCTCTATGGGATGCTCATCAGAAGGCATGGCAGAGGAGACGACCAAGAGAAGTACAAACCTTTGCAGAGTGCCTCGATAGCGTGTTCCGTTAGATAATAATTCTCTCTAAGGTCTAGTTGGGTAAGTCCTTTTAAGTCTGTTTCAGAGAGTGAGTGAGTGAGTGAGTGAGTGAGTGAGTGAGTGAGTGAGTGAGTGAGAGAGAGAGAGGGAGAGAGAGAGAGGCAGAGAGTGAGTGAGTGAGAGAGAGAGAGAGAGAGAGAGAGAGAGAGAGAGAGAGAGAGGATAGAAGCAGTACCGTGCAACAGTTTAACGTGTTGCTCGGGTAGCTCTGTGTCAATCATCAATAGGGTCTGTAGGCAAGAAAGCTTGGCGAAGGAGCGAAGGGCAGCTTCTCCTGCGGGCGACCCAAAAAACATGAAGGAGACGTTCAGGGTATTCAAAGAAGTAAGTTCCTCGCTTAACCGTGGCAGCTCCTCCACAATGCCACTATCCACCATTGCAAGGCTCAAGTGGCGTAGCTGCCCCAGCCGTAATAATGCAGGAAAAGCTGCGGCCGTCATTCTTGTTCTGCTGACATCCAGCTCTGTCAAAGAGGTTAACCGAGACAGAAGAAGGAAGGACTT
The DNA here is from genome assembly GCA_031835245.1 of Balamuthia mandrillaris. NCBI lineage: Eukaryota > Discosea > Longamoebia > Balamuthiidae > Balamuthia > Balamuthia mandrillaris. Next base: position 59,451 of record JAVKOQ010000277.1, read on the forward strand.
GTCCGTTAACCCAGTGCAATGATGCAAGGACAACGAGACCAACCTCTCCCCAAAATGACCTGTTTGTTTTGCAAGGCAGAAGGGTCACGCCAACTGTTAGCATACCGACACGAATGAACGACGATTGCACGGAGACACTAAGTACTTGGTGGTTCGAGCATCTTCAAGACTTTTTCGTGTGGTTGTTGGTTCAGAAGCTCCTCCAATGGCCTGCCAAGAGCAATCCTTCGCCTAAGCAGCGACTGCTCGCATTTTTTGCCACAAACGAGGGCTTGTTGGGGTATCTCGTCAGAGAGGACGCCTTGTGTTGTTGAGGTAGTCAAGCCTTCCACCACGTAAAGTGGATTGGGCATGCCACAATGCAGGCAAATAGGTTCAGTGCCTAGCAGCGATAGCATGCCATTGTCGGTGATGTTGCGTTGCCCGCTCAGGTCTAACTCCGCAAGAGCCCACCCATGCCTTAACATAGGCAACCATTCGTCCGTGACTGCGCGTTGATGGTTCCTTCATCAGTAAGTCACGAGCAGAGAATGGAGAAGAGAGACACGGAAAGAGAAGAGAGGGTAAGGTGCTGGTACGGTCGAGGGTCCTGGTCTCGTCACGAAAAGCAGCAGACGAGAGTCCAGCATGCAGCAAAAGGGCGAGGCTCTCTAAGTGGAGGCGTGAGCCATAGAGCAGCTGCCAAAACATGGTGTCAAGGAGGAAAGGCACTTCCAACTCACGCAGCGACAGACAGGACTCTATGTGGGCCAACAGAAAGTTCACGCAGAGGGAGAAAAGGGACGAGACCTGCTGTCTCGGTCTTCCTTCTGCGAGCGTAGGTCAGAAACAAACTGTCTTTGTCTGGTTCCAAAGCAAAAGGACGAGTGGCGCAACCTTGTCCCTTGCCCTGCGCTGTCTTCTCCATGGAGCAGCACTGGTCGCTACGGCTCCGCTGGCTATCATTCTCTTCGTCGTCCTTATGTTTAGCAAGGATAGCCTGCTTCAACTCTTTGCAGCGCGCTGCAAAAGTGCCCATGGAGGCAAAAAAGAAAAAAGAAGAAAGAAAAAAGAAACAAAGTTCCAAAGAAAGTTAGTCACCAACGCCCCCTCCCCTCCCCCCAATTAGAACAGAAAACTGCACTGGGGATAGTTATGGATGCTGGGCTGGGCGGGCACCTTTTCTCTTTTTCTTTTTTTCCCGTTTTTTCATGGCTCGCAGGGCATCAGCCTTCCGTTGAGGGCTGGGCTGGAGCAACCCCAACTCCTTCATCAAGCGCTCTACTTCTTCCACATCGTCAGCATGAGACGATTTCGACATCTGTGGGCTACCGAACCAACTATATGGTTCCACCCTCCACTTCGGTGTATGTGGGTGGTCGCCGACGCGCCTGTCTTAGGGCGGACTAAACAGCCGTTCCGTTAACACCACCATTGAAACTGCACAACCTGTGGCCATCAAGTTATCAAGTTGTGCACCCATTGGTCACGTTAAAAAGGCACAAAAAAAAAAAAATCACTGCCACCGCCGCCCACCCCCAAGCAGGAAGCAACCCGACACTCCCTCCTTCCCCCTCCTGGTTTGTGCAGATGAGTTTCAGAGGGCGTGGGGCCAAATCGAGGGGCGCTGCGCCCCCGCCTAACCTCATAGCGTTGGGTGGGTACCCTCCATACTATTGTCCTGCCTCCTCTGTGTGCACGCCATCACTTAGCCATGTTTTTTTTTTTCGCTTCCCTTTTGTGCTCTTCTCTCTCTCTCTCTCTCTCTCGTTTGGTTGGCACAGGCGGCAGAGGTAGGCGTGAAGTACGAGGCAGACCTGGACAACTTGCAGCTCCCTCTTCAACAGGACTGCCCGCCGCCACTCAACATGGCATTAGTTCGGCTTCTCTCCAACAAAGTTCATTAGCACCTTCCTCACAGGTCACTGCCCCCTTCCTCCCTTGTTGGCCTCTTTCTCCCCACCCCCACTTTCCTCATATGTTTTTTTTACCCTACAGCTGAGCCCAACCACCGTTGCCGAGGGTTAGTTCACTTTGCAAGCTGGGTTGGCGCTGTTCCATGCACCAACCTCTCTCTTCTCTTCACTCATCTCACTCTCTGTTCTTGTTTTCTCGTTCTCTCTAGAGTTCGTGCAGCAAGTTTTGGAAGCTGACGCTAGCGAGGATATTGCAACGGTGAATGACATGCTGCTTGAGGCGTTGTTGGTGTTGAAGAGTAATCCCACGGACCCGGATCGCCATTGCTACTTGAGTCTACTACTCGTAGCTAAGCGGAGACCTTCATTATTTGGCTCTGAAAAGTTATTCGAGGTTTGACATGCATAACCCTTTCCTCTGCCTTCTCCTCTCTCTCTCTCTCTCTCTCTCTCTCTCTCTCTCTGCCTCACTCCTCGCTGAGTTGTGCTGACACTGAAATATGTGGTAGGCGCTGCTTTCTTTATTGCATCGTGATTCTGCTCCTGCTTTTAAAAGAAACAACTTAGTGCCTGTGCTAGCCTGCAACATTTTGTATTCTGCCTTCCAACATCGTCAGGAATGGCCTTTGGAGTTTGTTCAGGTAGGCATGAAGGCAACTTTCTTGTAGTGCAGTCATGTTGCCCTGTTAACGCTTCTCTCTTTCTCTCTTTTGTTTTGAAAGGTTTACATGGACGATGTTTTGGGTGCTCGGGTTTGGGTGGAGGATGAATATAGTAAAGCGTTTGTGCAGAACGTGCAGACTTGCTTTCCTGACCCTCTATCTCCAATGGACCCTCTTCTTCCCAACAAAAAACTGAAAGTGGAGAGCGGAGAGACCTCAGAAGAAACGCCTGAAGAGCAATTGCCATTTAAAGAAGAGCCTATCAACCGCTATCCTCATCCTGAAGTCAGGGAGCTCATCAGGCGAAATGTAATAGAAACACTGAATTATTATTTGCATAGTCAAGCTATTGAAAACGCCAGGAACCTCATCAAGCTACTTACTATCACCGCCGGATACAAGGAGGCTCGTATGTTTGGCTCACAATACTTGGAAGGTAAGTAGGCTTGCGCCATTGCTGCAGTTGCTTCTGTTAACTTCTGTATGAATTACAACCACACGTAATGATAGATTGGCTTAGCAACGCTTCCACTGTGCGGTATGCAAAGGAATATATTCCCCAATTGGCCCAAGCCTGCAATACAACGGAGCCCGAGGACCTTCAGGCCTTGAACAACATCCTTACTTTGAAGGTGAAAGGTCTTCATGCTCAACTCTTCTTGGACTGCATTTCAGTTCTTTTGCGAAACAACAAAGAGTACCCCGCCTTTGGTACGTACCTCTTGTGCGGTGCTCTCCTTTTTTCTCGTGTCAATTGTACCACTTACCCTGTTCCTCGCAGCTTTGAAAAGCTTTATTCATCACGAAGTGTTGCCTTCCCTGCAAAAGGGGACCCCAAACATTAAGATGTTAGCCACCATCTTTCACACCATCCCTGGTATGACTTTCAGTGATGTACTCTCACTTTGATCTTTTGTGTCCCTTGGCAAACAGGCTAACCATTGCTATGCTCAGAGCACCCCGAACTGGAACTGTCCTTTATTTTCGCCGAGTTGGCTGCCAACGACGAGTACACCCCCATACTCAAACCTCTCCTCAGTAAAGTTGTGAAAGCTATCAGTATGTCTCTTCTTCCGCCCTGTCTGCAAAGCTTATATCTCTTTGTTTTTATGCCTGATGTTTGCTTTTTATGTTAGACACTGGAAATACCGACTTTTGTAACTTTGTGGAAAGCTTCGTCCAAGGTTTGATGCAAGAGAGACAAGAGATGTTTGAGCAAGAATTATCTGTAAGGGAGCGGTGGGTCATCAATCTTGTGGAACTTATCTGTTATTCTGTTGTGTTGAGTGTTCCTGCACAGCTCTTATCCGAGCCATCTCCTTCAAGTTCGTGCTCATTCTCTCCTTTCATTTGAAAATCAAAGTCTTATCCATTTTTTCTCCATTACAAAACAGGCAAAGATAATCTTGCCCTATTACGACAGTTTCGTTTTCGGATGGCACGGATACAAGTTTGTTACTTACTCTTTATTTTTTCCTACATGTCTTGTTTCTCGCTCATTTTAAATTATTTTTAACACAAACAGAAAGATTGCATGGTCTGGTGTCATTCTCTTGTTTATCGTTATTTACCTTCTATCAGTCCTCGTCGCTACAGTCAAATTATACATCGGCTGCTCTTTCTGGAACATCTTGCCTCTTATATTGATGTGGAGGTATTCACGCTCGCTATGCTTTCTTCTTCTTTTTGTTCCTTCCCAGTACTCTTTCTAGGCAACCCCAAGCTTACATTGAAGTTGCAGCTAACACCAGAAGTGGAGAGAGGCTACACCCAGCTGCTATTTGCTCGTGTGCCAGTCTTGGAGGATACCATAACACTAATTACCGTAATTCATCTTACTGGTCAGCCTCTATACAATGTTGACGCGTTGGAATGCATGGACCGGCTGCTGAAAAGAGCCGCTGCAGTTCAGGTTTGAAGTGAGCCAAGAACGAATAGTTGGCACTGAAGTCACTGACCTTTAACTATCACTCTTATCAGGACGATAAAGCTATGGAAATCAAGAATGTACAGTTAGTGGAAGCTATCCTCAAACTCACCATCTACACCCCTCCAAGTTCCGACAAGCTTCAAACCCCGTCCATGCAGTTTGCAGTTACTTCCTGCTTTTGGAAGGCCTGCTTGATGTTGCTATTGATAGCGAGCCATAACCCGCAGACAATCGGCCAGTTTATATGGCAAGAGTTTCCAACAGCTAAACTATTGATGGAAATGCTCATCACACGTCATTATCACTTTCCTCCCATGCATTGGTCCTACACTGAACGTGTTGAGGCGGTGAGTAGCATTATTGTTGGCACCCTTTTGATTTGTCTTAATTCTTTTACTTTACTTCCTGCAGGAAGAATATGAGTTGCAGCAACAGCACAAAGAGAAGGCCCATATCATCGAGTTGGAAAACAGAATTGCAAATGGTTGGTATTTCTCCCCTTCCTTCCTTCCTTCCTTCCTTCCTTCCTTCCTTCCTTCCTTCCTTCCTTCCTTCCTTCCTTCCTTCCTTCCTTCCTTCCTTCCTTCCTTCCTTCCTTCCTTCCTTCCTTCCTTCCTTCCTTCCTTTCCTTCTTCCTTCCTTCCTTCCCTTCCTTCCTTCCTTCCTTCCTTCCTTCCTTCCTTCCTTCCTTCCTTCCTTCCTTCCTTCTTCCTTCCTTCCTTCCTTCCTTCCTTCTTTCTTCTCCCTTCCTTCCCTCCCTCCTCCTTCCCCTCTCCTCTCTCCCTTCCCTTCCCTTCCCTCTCTCCCTTCCCTCTCTCCCTTCCTTCCCTCCCTCCCTTCCTTCCCTCCTTCCCCTTCCTCTCCTCTCCCTCTCCTCCCTTCCTCCCTCCCTTCCTTCCTTCTCCCCCTCCTTCCCTCTCCCTCCCCCTCCCCTTCCCTTCTTCCTCTTCCTTCCTTCCTTCCCTCCCTTCCTTCCCTCCCTTCCTTCCCTCCCTCCCTTCCTTCCAAGCTTACATACGTAACATTCTTCGCAGTGCAACGAGGAACGGAGGGCAAAATAATAGATGAAGCAAATAGCGTTTTATTACATCAGGTAGCCTACCATTTAACTCTTTCTCTTCCAACCTACCAACTAACCCACCGACCTCTCCTGTTCTACCGACAGCTTATTGAGCACAACCCATACGGCCATGGTATGTAGCGTCTACTCTCTATCACTACCAACGATGCAATTCACTAATTCATTACTTTTGTTCTCAGTTCGTTGTCCTTCAGCGACAGTTTTGGATGATCTCCGTAACTTGGATCTGCAGTATCGGCTGGGTCATAAACTGTGCTCCAACAGAAATCCGGGTATTTGCACTTCCTCTCCATTAGTGTCACGTGAAATGGTTCTTCTCTGTTTGTCTAATTCGAGCGCTGTTTATCTAATATTGTTAATCACTTATCTCATCAGACTATCTATTGGATATCATGCAAAGGCATGGTGCCCTGGAATCTATGAAATGGCTGGGTCCTATCATCCAGGCTGAACCCGAAACACTCGACGTTTTACCTGTATCCTGCCTATGCGAACTGCTGCTGACTTCCGCTTCTCCCGAAATGGTGGAAGACATGCTATCTGTTCAGCTCTCTCAGGAATTGCGACTGCGTCTAATATCACGCCTGTTGCTTTCTTTAAAAGGCTCAACAATCGAACCACACTCAGATGATGCGCTACAAATATTTTCTTTTTTCCTTCAAAAGTTATCTGCCAGGTTCTCTTCTCCATCTTTGAATGAATGGCCTTTGTGATGTGTTGCTAACAAATCTTGTACAGACAGCTTCGAATCCGGCATATGGGACGTCGGGGTTTGGCTTTGTTGTTGTACTCGTTCGAGGACGCCTCAGAAGCTGCTCCATCCAGTATGGTAACAGACCAGCCTGCTACTGCACCAGGTATGCTCAAAGCTTCCTCCTACGTTCGATTGACTAAGATTGAATATTTTCCATAGAAAGCATAGACGACGGCATGAAAGAGCTTCCATCAGGATACGAGTGGTTACAAACTTTGAGTAAGTTTCCACAAATGGCCCAAGTTGTGCAGAGCTACCTCTACCGCGCGTTACTCCGCGAAACTGAAGCTGTTGCTACCTATTCTTACCTCGTTTATCTTTCCTACGTGACTAGAGAGAATGGGGTTCAGACTGTAGGCCTCGCAAACGTATGTTTCTCGCAGTTATTGCTGCCTTTTCCTCCGCCCTTTACAACCTAATTTTTTTATTGATGCAAATAGGAGGTAGGAAGAATGATTGTGACACGTTCATTAGTAGCACAACAGCTGCTAAAGGATGTCCTCATGTACAGTCGCTGCCTAGAGATCATGTCGAGCGCTCTTGAGTACCTTTCTTCAGTGCAGCAAGAGAATTTGGCAACACTCCCGCTACCAATTGTTTGGCTGTACCCGTCCGTTGAGAAACCGTTTCCTCTGCCCGCAATGGTTTTGCAAGGTCTCCTTAGCTTATTGTGCTTGCCGCTACCATATCTTCAGGAAAAGAAAGAGGAGGAAAAACAGAAGGACAGCAGCCCTCTTTCTCCAGCCTTACTCTTACACTCAAACCTCACAAGCTTAATCATTGGCTCTGTGGACATGAAGCAAACCTTGATTTTTGCTGATGCTGCAGCAACCCAACAAGTGCCCTTTCCTTCTCCTGAGCAAGCCTTCGCCATGACTTACTCCTCACATCCTCTGCTCGTACGCGCTGGTTAGTAACTCTTCTCTCTCCCCTCCTTGTATGCACAACTAACACTGGGTGCAATCAGGTGTGCATGCATTGGGCCTATCGGAAAAGCTGCGCTTGTTGTCAAGTTGTTGGGGATTAAGTAAGGAAGGCCTGTTGCAGGTACTAGCCGATTTGGATGACATCGCTGAACACCACCGCGATGCGCTCTTGCGCCAAATTGCCCAATTACAGCAACCCATCCAACTGCTGAAACAGGCCCAGCGCTGTTTGTTGCGGCTTAACACGAGCAAAGGCACCCTATTCATCAACGCCGTTCAAGGCCTTTTCTCAGAGCAGTGGCCCGAGAAAAGTATGGCCTCTGCAAAGCCGACCATCATGCGGTTTCTTCCAGATGAGTTTTTGACATCCAGCCCGCTGGTACCACAGTCACCATTACCTTCACAACAGTCAATTGCAACTGCAGAAGCAGAAGCGAAGCGAATGTGCGTGTTGCTTCAAACTGTTGTGGTAAACACAAGCACCTCTTTTGTGGATGCAAGCAAGTTGTGGCAAAGCATCAAGAAGTCTTTACAATTACCGATTCACGAACCTCCAAATTCCCACACTACCATTCCTTCGACACCAACAAGCGTGGCGGTAGCCCTTCTGGAATACTTGACTGAAGTAGCCAGTGTGCAATCTGAAGCCTTCGTGTACCTATTGCAAAGAAGGACAAGATTTACCATTCGCCTACTATTTCTTCTTTTAACAGTCGTAGTTACCTCACGTCATCACTTGCATATCTTTTACCGTTTTCTCGCCGCCCTCCACCAGCTCCTGCACCATTTTTCTCCTCCCCTCCACGAACCAACATCATCCCAGTTGCGTGGGTGGCGGGCACTGCATCTTCTCTGCCGACGTTTTGGAACCCTATGGAACAAACCAATGATTTCTCCTCCTGCTGCTCACCACCTCTTACCCGCTGCCACTCCTGCCACTGAACAACATTTTGCCTATGTCTCCCGCCTTCATCTTTCAGCTTCTTTGGTAGAACAACCAAACAAAATCTTGCCACGTACTGTGGAAGTATTGGCAGCCTATTTTCACCGTCAACCGACCATAACTCAAGAACTGACTGAGCGGATTCTGCTCAATTACTTCCTGCACACCAGCAATCAGACTGATTTACAAGACACTGTGAATATCGTGCTTGAGACGTTGCTTAAACTCTTAAACCACAACGTTCCGCCTCAAACCAAAGGATTACTTATTGACTGGCTTCAGTACTTAGATGGGGAAGTTTCCTCCTTGCCATTGCTGCGACATCTTTTCGAGAC